>OMLB01035860.1:0-10025 GCA_900302555.1 Myripristis jacobus | reverse complement strand
GTTATTCTCATAGCCATATTCAGTCTCATCTTCAGTGTTCAAATATTGCTTTTCTTGAATCATGTGTCATTTTCTTGAACCTAGTGGGCTGATCTGCCTTATTCTGTCTTATTTCAACATGTTTACTCTTATTCCCAGAAAAAAACCTGATACAAGTGAAATTGCATTGGAAATTAGTGAGATTATCTAATTCCAATGGTATTTGTTTTAGGAAAAGCAAGATTCTAAGATTCTATGAGAATAAATTACTTGTTAGGATGGGGATTTTTTCAGTGAAAAAAAAAACCCTTTTTAAACTTATTTTGCTATTGTTCAGTTGAATCCTTCTGATATGAAATTCAGCCAAAATGCACTTTATGTATTGCTACTCTGATGGTTGGAACTGAATGACTTGTGGGCATCTCCATTTATTAGAGATGCCCACAATGCAAGAAGCTTCCATCATATCACAATGCAAGAAGTTGTACTATGGTTGCCATGTTACTGCCACTTTTTTACAAACATAATGCTATGAAAGGCCAGATGTCAACACAGACACATGAGCTGCTCCACAAGAACAAACAAAAATAAATGGACATTTGCAACTTCATACAAAAAGGATTTCCACCACAGTGCCACAGGTTTGAAGTGTCCACCTGCTCACTCACCTCAGGCCACTCTGGAAGTGACTCAAACTTTTACATTAAATCCTATTCATACCAACATATATTAAGCACAACATTAAGGAAAATATATACTTTTGTATCTGATTAGTTAAGCTTCTCAGTTAGGTGGGGGGCTTAAGGAGAGGCTGATACATGATATGAATGATTAGACAACCAAAAATGGTGCATGAAGGTGGAGTTTCCTCGGTGAAGGTCTCTGCAGTGTTGTGCCTGTAGCTGCCATTAGAATTCAACCTCAGCACCTTGTGGCTCACCCGGGGTGCCCCCTGCCTCTGCAACATTACAGATGTAATACTTCACCTGATTGAGGCAGCTGGAGGTATGTGTGTGTGTGAGCTTGAGTGAGCGTGTGGGCTGTGTGTTGGACGGTCAAAGCCATATTTAAGCACTCACCAAACGCCCCAGGAGCCCTCTCACAATCTCTCTCTCAAATACACACAAACTTTGGTCCAATAGTAACTTGCCATACTTGTGTGCGGTCAGCAAATTTCTTGTTGTGTGCATGTGTGTGTGTGTGTGTGTGTGTTTGCCTGAGGCAGTTTCCTGTCTGCCAATCCGTCTGTCACCTGCAAACGATATGCAGTAAGTTGATGTAAGATGAAACAAACAGATGCTGATACACTGGAGATGGTGCAGATTTAAGGAACAGTGGAGCAGACCTGAGCATGCACCGGGATGATTAAAGCGTTTCAAACTGTCCTCTTAAGGGATAATTGCTTGACTTAAGAGCATCCTAAAACCTGGGTGAAATTAAAGGTAGGCAGCGCTTCCCTGGTAATCCCAGACAGATGGCTGACGGTGAAGACGCAGGTAACAACAGAACGCAGCATGTACAATGATAACTGCAAAGACTGGCGCGTTTGGAAATGGACTTTGTAAACGACCATTCCCGCCTCAGTGTCTCTCCTGATGTTCAGACAGTTGTTCGATTCAGCCTAAGAGCCAGGCAAAATCGGACAAAGTGGTTTGATGTCCTTGGTAGTACCCAATCTCCCCAGTTTCCCTACAGGGATCATTAAAGTTTCATCTTATCTTAATAGACGCACAGACTCACAGATGCCAGCTGGTAGAGATTTAGGGGACAAAGGAGTAATCCTCGATGTGGATCTGCATGGTGCTAACTACAAAGACACATTCTTTAAAAGTGTGCACAAGCATTAAAGTAACTTAGCCAGGTGTTGTGTGAATGAGGCTCTGATTAAAGTTCACGTCCAAACCTGTTTGCCGGATGTCCCAGTCAGTAAAACAAATATGACAGACTTGAGGTCAAGCATTACCTTGCTTTCTCTGTTTGTGAGGCACCGCTCTCTTGTTTTTCATGAATTATTTGAAACTTAATTCATACTTGATGGCAAAGCACCCTGCCAGAAGGTTCTGTGATGAGGCAAAACTTGCCTTTTTGGAAAGTGTTTTCTTCAAGCTGAAGGCAGACAGGCCGTCATGTGTGTGTGGAGCGGTTGTGGTGACAGGCAGGGGCAAACAGCCTCAATAGCGTTTTGAGCTACGGTGACTTTGCGGCATGAAAGGCCTCACAATCTTTTGAGTGAATACGCTTGGCAACAGCAGCTACTGTGTTGCATTTAATAGGCAACCCACTTTTCATTTAAAGTAGCTATCAACATGTTATCAGAGAAAATTTTCATAAAAAAGTAAAAAAAAAAAAACTATAAGGGAGAGGAGGAAGGCTGTTCATCTGGTAGTCAATTAGATATTTATTGTATAATTTGTTTTATAATTATATAATTATTTTATAATTCATAGATTTTGGAAAGAATGATTGAATTCTAGTCTTCACTGAACTTGTTACAGGGCAAAACATTTATACTTTCATTTTTTTATAGTTTCATTTTTTTCAATTTATCCACATGCTTAAAGCCAGTTGTACTTGTTGGATTCAAGCAGCGGTGAATAGCTGTGATTGTTATGTCTTCATAACAAGACAACACAGCAGTAATAGTTGTATTGTATATCTAGGTTAGGGAATGACCAGAAAGCTTTAGTTTGTTCCTCTAAGGTAGCGTTCAGGCTGCATCAAGCTCAAGTGAAGAGTTTTGAACAGCTGCCCCTTTTTTCTCTAACCTGTTACCAGACAGGTTAGAGAAAAGGTGTTAATCTGTATTGATGATAACAGTTTGTGTGTATCTCCAAGTAATTTGTGTTCCATTAGAGAACAGTGAGCAGTACGCACGTCATGCAAGGATGTTTGTCACAGAGTGTGATCTCACCTAAATGCATGTGTGTATGTGTTGCAGCTCCTTCTGTGTCCTCTCCAGCCAAGCCATTCAAAGTGTGACTGTAAACAGGACTTGCATTTCCTGTTTGTGTACAGTGCAGAGCTGTTTATCTCTAAGCATGATATTCACTGTGAGGACACCTCTAGTGGATGATGATTTTATGCTCCACACAGGGCTGCTTGAAGGTGATGTTAACAATGTATACATACAATATTAACCACATGTATATGCATGTGCGTGTTTTATTTGCAGGTTACTCGTGTGCCAGTGGAGAGCTGTGAGCAGTACAGCTCCTGTGGAGCCTGCCTGGGTTCAGGAGATCCTCACTGTGGCTGGTGTGTGCTGCACAATGTGTAAGTATTCAACAGGCAGTTGATTACATGCAACATTGCATCCATGCAGCAATGTTTTATTTTCAGTGGCTATCTTTACTGTGCATGTGCACGCACAGTGTCATACCTTTACACAGTTTAATAAATAAAAATGCAATGATGCTATGATTATATGTCAAACAAAAAACAACATGCAGGGTGTTGGCTTACTGGTTGAGATGAATTTCTGGTTGCAAAACACCTTTTTCTTTCTTATTTGGGATGGCATGTCCATATTATTGGATGCTTGTATTTGCTTAAGTTTATTGAAGTGAGATTCCATCTGTAAGCCCCACGCTTCAAGCCTCACAGTATTTAAATCTCACTTGCACAACTTGCTTATTTTCATTTGTTGTGTTCTGCTCTTTCATCCTACTGTACAAAGAAATAAAAAAAAAAAAAATCAATTTCCAAATCCAACAATAACCAGAATCTCTGTCTATCTGTGTTCCTCTGCCAGTGATCCAGCTAGCAGAGTAGGCTAGTTTAGCACTTTGATTTCTGGCTTTGCAGTTCTCAACACAAAAGGCTGCCACATTTACAGAAACCCAGCGTCTCAGAAATGTTCAGCAACTACCTAAAACAAATCACTACTGTGATGCCATTTGTCATACAAACAACTGAAAATATTAACACCTGAGACCACATTTAATTCTTTCTACACTTCTATACCAGAAATAAGAAGGAGCCAGAGGTAACAGCATCACTCATGATACTATGCAACATTTAGTTTGCATGTGCTTGGAAATCCACCTATGTTCACACTATCATGATATATAGGGTTTGGATATAACCTCTCTCTTTGTCTCTCTTTAGTTGTTCACGGAAGGATCGCTGTGAGAGGGCAGAGGAGCCTCAGCGTTTCACCACCAGAATAGAGCAGTGTGTCCGCCTTGCTGTCCAACCCGACAACGTCTCTGTCACGATGTCAGAAGTACAGGTATAGTGTGTTCCGCGCGTAAAAAATAATGGAAGACAGAAATAAAGTTACCCAGAGTTTTGAAAGCCAGGAATCCGAGGTCATTTCGTCTTATGGTACAGTCAATATCGTACTTATTGGTCCTAATAAAGTACATCCAATAAAAACATTCTTTCCCTCCCTTCCTGTTTCTGTCTTCTTCCTGTCCTCGACTTACAGTTGGTACTCCAGGCCCAGAATGTGCCCAGTCTGTCAGCTGGAGTTAACTGTTCCTTTGAAGACTACGTGGAGACGGAGGGACGGATCTATGGTGGACGGATATTCTGCCTGTCGCCCTCGACGAAAGAAGTGGCTCCCATCACACGTGACCAAGGTAAAGAGGAATTCCTGCATTAAAAATACAGGCTGTCCAAAAAGTGTGGAATCATAAGGACCAGCAGCACCATATGAAAGTGACTGTTGACACATTTCCTAGCCAATGGATAGAGACTGATGAAGTGCTGCCTGCAGGAACAAGTTGATTCTGTGAAAATCCATTAGCAGCAGCATCTTCAGCAGTGAGTTGCTGATGTCTGCACAGCTGTTCAGCTGGATATAAAGCAACCTGGACTTCCATTTACAAACATGTCTGCAAGTTGGCAATTGTCATGATGAGCACATTCTCTGAAAAGGCGAGTACAGTCCCTGTGATTTTAGATGTCTGGGACGCCTTGTAGTGTTTCATTTTTGCAAGAGGGAATTTGAAGACAAAGATCCTAGACTTTTCAAGTGAGCAAATTTCAACGTTTGCTTTCCTTTTCCCGTATACAGTGAACATTGTTTTTAATGACAAGTGCCTGTTTGTTCAGCTCTATGGAGGCAAAGGCATTCCCTGCATGAACTATGCCCATTTCTTTGTGATTGTGCCAATGTCTACTTGAATAGACGACTGCAAATTTACCTAACAAAAACACATATACTGTAAATGTGCATATACAGTGGAACCATGCAAACACTTTTTTTAGGTTTTCTTCCAGTGCATGACTTCTCTAAGAATGAGATGGAGCCTGCATGAGTCTCTGCTTACTTTGAGTATCCAGCAGAAAGCCTATAGCTCCAAAATGTCAGCTTTTCAGGAATTGACAACTAACACCTAAAATGAGGCTGTTAACATTTCAAAATGTATTGCCTGGGGTTTGCCTTGGTCCCAGGGTCATGTAACATTCCCCACGGACTTTTGCAACATTGTTAGTTATAGTGTAAAGAAATAAAGCAAAATTGGAGAGAGAAAAAAAATGGCCCAGGGACACCGATGATGTACATTTGTTGGGTGTTTTGTGCCTTACAGGAGACCAGCGTGTAATAAAGCTGTATCTGAAGTCTAAGGAGACAGGAAAGAAGTTTGCCAGCGTGGACTTTGTCTTCTACAACTGCAGCGTCCACCAATCGTAAGTCCTGAGGGTTTTCTTCCAAACTTAACTTTGTACCATTGACAAAACACTAAAAAATACAGTTGATAGGATGCAGTAATCTACTCTTGATACAGTGGGACAAAAATGGTCTTTCAGCCTGGATTTGTGATTATTTAGTATTTTGTAAGGTAGTTTAAGAAGATCTGCTCTTTTTTTGAAATGCACATGTGAGCTCTACGTGAGAGGAAAGCTCTTAATGTATTTCTTAACTACTAACCAGAACATTTGCCAAGAAAAGATGGGGTGTTGATGTAGTGGAACTCATCTCTGCCCCACGGTTAACAGGCAAAAAAATGTTCAGCCTATCAAGTTGTTTCATCTAGATACTGTCACTTGTTTCAAGAATGTTCTCTGAACAGGTGAAATGGCATCGGAAACAAGTGAACTCACCTCAAAGCATTGGCAGATTCCTTCCTGTTGATTTTAAGAAAAGATGATTTTAACAGTCAGCGCTACACCAAATGTCTTAAGAAGGATGTTTTTGTAGCGCGCCTCCTGCCAGGAATCTTCTTCAAGCCATTTCAGATACACAAAGAGAGCACGCAGCCAGCAAGGTGCAGACTGCTGGAAAGCATTGATCACCTGAAGGGCGATGGCGGTTCATTAACAAAAGCAATGGTGCTAAAACATCAGCGTGCAGATAATTCCTACACCAAACAGAGAACAGCGTGCGACTCGTTCTGTTTTATTATCAATGCGTTCAAGCTTTTTGCCAATCAATTAGTTAATTAAATCTGGGGCAATGAGGGAGCTGCTGTTGAGTGAAATGATAAATCGATTCCTAAGCGTGACCTGCAAGGGCAGTCAAGCTTGTGAGGCGAAAACACTTCAGGCTAGTTCATCCGAAATGGATTACACCGAGTCAAAGTTGGGCCGTATCTTGAATGTATCTATTCAGTATTGGTGACAGAAATATTGACTGTGTTTGACTTGTTGACTTGTTTTTGTATCACACTTTTATTTGAGTGCCCGAGTCTGAGAGAGGAAGTAGAGAGACACTACATATTTCTATTTAGTGCAGCAGTTCAACTAAATTGTTATTGAATGTCACCTCATTATACTATTGCTGATGACGCTGATACTTAATTGATTTGTTTTATTACTGCCAGTCAACTGTTAATACCTCTATCACCTCAGTTGATGTTTTATTAATTTGGCAACATTTCCTGTATGCCAGTGAAGCGGATTTGAATTAAATCGAGACACCAGAGGAGGAGAGCGGAAAGAAAGGCAGAGAGGCAGTGAGATCAGACAGATAATGAATTAAGAATGCGATCTTAATTGACCTGCCTTGTTAAATAAAGGTTAAATGAAAATAAATAAAACGTCTTTCCCCGTAAATGACTCTCAGCTTCCCTCTGAAGTTGCTGACTGGAATTCGCCGCTCAGAGTTGTTCTTTTTCTCTTGCCCTGTCTCCCTTTGCCACATCGCTGACTCCCCTCTGTCTCCCTGTTCTCACTTGCAGTTACTTCTAGGCATTTAAGTTAGCTTAACTGGGCGTAATGCATCTTGAAAGAGAGCAGCAGAAAAAGAGATCGGGAGAGCTGGAGGGAGATGGAGGACAAGAACGGGGAGAGACTGACAGGGGACACATAGGGGTGTGTTCAGATGGAGTGTGCTTTACTTGCATGCTAAAAACAGAAAGTTGCATCCGGGCTCCTTGGTTTGATTTTTAAGGGTGGACGTTTGACTGACATGACAAAAAATAAACAAATACATATCAGCCTGACTTTAAATATGGATGGATGACAATGTGAGCATGCCAACGTTTTCACTCCTATCAGGTTAGCATGCACCCCTCCCGTCTTGTTATGTGATACAAGAAGAGTTTTTGTCGCCTACTAATTGTCATCATTGTGCTGCAAGTTGGGCTGTTGTTAGTTGAGGGTAGAGCTAAAAGCTGCATTCGATTGTACTCGGAAGTAGAAAAAAAATGAAAGTGGACCGCAATGGCCATTAAACTCAGAATTCCAAGTCAAAATCGATCTACCCCGACTTCCATGAGAGACTTCACAGCAGCATGGCGGCACATACGGTGACCGGTAAACAAAAAAATCTCTCATTGAATGTTTATGATGAAACATGTAGTTTTTTTCATATTTATTACAGCTGGCAGCAACATCTTTGCTACTGATTGTTTCAAATTCAAATTATTATTATTATACTTTATTTAACATGTTAAAAAAGACAGGGATAAATAGACAGAAGTGTGATATGTAAACAATATGAGCAAATAAAAGCTAAATTGATTGATTGTTAATTGAATAATATAATTCATGTTCAAAGCTTTTCAAATCCTATCCCTTCATACTGGTCATGTGATTCAAAAACAATAAATCATTGTTCTCTGCTCAAATCCAATCATCCTGAAAAAAAGGTTAAAAGAAAAAGAAGAAGAAAGAAAAAAAAGAAAGCAGAGAAAAATAAATAAATAAATAACTTTTTAAAGAAAATGATCATATGTGACTGATAAAGACAAACAAACAGGAAAAACAAGATTTTGGGTAATACTATACCAGTCTGTGTCAACCAGGCATATGGGACACACTGTAAAGTCATTACGTTTGTGGGAATATTCCAGTGGACAGGTCAGGTAGACGTACACACTAGTTGTGTGCATCTGGCTTTTCACTGGGACGCATTTACATCAGAATCTGAGATCCCCTCTTAGATCTTCTTCTCTGAGCACTGTGGGAGGTGGCAAAAGTGTGATAAGATACACAGCAGCTCTGTCTGCACTCGTTTTCCACGATTCCATGTTGACCAGACAGACGGACAAAGGATCTGCAAGGTGTCCTGACAGCTTGGCGCAAAAATTCAAATGTTTTCATCTTTTCTGCTTGGAGTGCGTGCATAAAATATGCCAAACATGAGGTTTCACCTGGGGCAGATGCGAGACAAGTGGTCCTTTTGAAATGAATTAAAAGAATTAAAAGCAGCTTGTACATGCAAAGTAAAAAAAAAAAATCTGTCTGAATGAAGCCTGAAAGAGAAAAACAGGATTGTGAGAGAGCGATGCCGTGATTGCGGCGGGCTACAAGTGACAATTTCTGACTAAAAATCAGGAGTTCGGAAACATCTCTACCCTCCTCCCTGTCTCTGTTCGCTTCTCTCTCTTTATCTTCCTCTCCCTCTCTCCACCTCTCTGCCACTCACCCCTCTCCATCCTCCCCCCTCTCTCCTCTCTCGTTCATCAAGCCCATTTATTGCTTGTGCTCTGCTCTTGGCCCTGCATATATCTGCATAGTAATAGGCCGTTAATTAGCTCTAGCCAGGGTGCCTGTATGGAGATGGTCATAATGGAGAGGGCTTGGAGAGAGAGCTCACCTGGACCACTTCTCAAGGCCTCCAGGCCTGGTTCAATAGCTGTGATTCATTTGCTCTCCGTGTGGATCGTGTGTGTGTGTCCTTGTGCATGTGTATTTGCTTGTGTGTGTGTTTTTCAGTGCATGTGTGGCAGACAGCCGTGGCGAAAGAGTGATAGCGATTTCGATACCTCTATTCATGTGTGATTGTGCGTGCTTGTGCATTTGTGTGTGTGTGTGTGTGCATGTTTTTTTTTAACATGTGCGCGAAGCAGACTGGAAAAAGAGCGATAGCGGTGTTTGTGTAGCACTGTGTCTCTATTCGTGTGTGTCTACTCATGCGTTGGAGTGCATGTGTGTGTGTTTACACTCTGCTCCCCTGATTAACCAGCCCACCTAAACCTCCTCTCTCCGCTGCATAAAGAGGCCTGCTGCTGTTTCAGCCTTTGATGTCGGGTATGCCGGCCCCCTCAGGACTCTGCAGGACTGTAAACTACAGTGCAGTTATTAGCGCAGCAGCTGTAACATAAACCCACATATTATACACCACTCCCCTCACCGTCACCTTTCAACTCTGAATCTTTCACCTCGTCTGTAGGAAGCCGGGCGGCTGGGGCGGCAGCGCTCACCTGAAAATAATAGAGCTCTCCTTGTGGGCGACGGGCGTGGTGGGCGGGCGAAAGTGAAGCACAAGCTGACAAAAAGCACCCACACTCATGCGAACACACAACATGCGCACGCGGAAAAGCCTGCAAGCGAGAACCCCGACGGGTGTGTGTGCCTACCCCGCGCAGCGTCTTAGATACAGGCATGCACACACACACACACCGGCTCAAAGAGAGATGCAGGCTTTGCGCACTTTGGTGCACGCTCGTTCTCATAGGAAACACACACACACACGCATTCTTACATACACAGACACACACATGCACACACACGCATGCCCAGACAGAAGGCGCACGCAGAGACAGAAGGCACAGACTTGGCACAGCAAATTACCCTGCAAGCTATTTACATACGCTGTTACAATATTAGAAATTTGCATTAAAAAAGAGGTTTGGAATAGTTTAATTGAGCGT
>OMLB01035846.1:7496-24018 GCA_900302555.1 Myripristis jacobus | reverse complement strand
GCAGATGTATTTGTAGAGGTAACGCAGCCTTGAGTGCTACCGTGGGATATGCTAACGTAATGACATGTCCAACAGAGCAACGTTAGCTCTAGCTGTAACCAGTGGTTAAAGTGGGATTTGACAGGTGGGGGAGCCCTGAACTTCCATTACTGCTCCTGCCCCTCCTGCCGCATCTCGGCGCTTATGAGAGAGCCATGCAGACTGTGCATGCGAAAATGATCTGTAGTCCGCGGCGCTACTGCCAGTTTGAACTGAATAATTTATTTATTTGACTAAGGTGGCGGAGCTCAGCTCCGGAGGGCTCCGGCCCACTTTAACCCCTGGCTATAACGGCATAACGTTAGCTGTTTGTTGTCGTTAGCCTAGGTTAGCTAGGTAAAATAATTAAGCCCTTTAGTTAAAACCTTCTTGGAGAATATTATGTCATAGATAATGTAGTCCTCTATTATCGGGGATTAAAGCTAAATCATCTGACATCTTGAAGTTGCAACTGCTGAAGTGAGACGAGGTGATTGCACTGAGGTAGGGCAATGGCTTGTGAGACATAGCAACAGTAACTATGCGTGCTGCCAGCGTCGGAATGGTGAATTGCATTTAGTTTCCACAGGGAAAACGGTGTATGAACGCATTGTGGATTACTGCACTTTTCATTTTACAAAATCAAGATTTGCTCTTCAGTTCACTTACGCTTGGACTGACTTGAGAACAAACGTGTGGACCGTGGGGTGACATCAGTTGAAAACCGCTGTTCTCGACTCTGAGATTAAAAAAGCAGCCGCTCCCCAGGCCTGGATGGATTCTCTTTCTTTCAAAAATGTTGTAACCAGTTGGCGCCATGTTTACAATCTGTCTTCACTGAATCCTTTGGACCTGGCTTGCTCTCCCCTTTGTTTAACCAAGCGTGAATCTCTCTCTTACTTAAAAAGGATAAAAACTCACGGAACTGGTCCACTTACAGGCCAATTAACTTATTAAATACTGATATTAACATTTTTGAAGGTCTGGGCATAGATTAAAGACTGACCGCCCCAAAATCATTTCCCCCAATCACACACACACACACACACACACAAAACAGCATTAATTCTTCAATATTCATTGCATTTTTAATAGTTTATACTTTCCAACACCCTCGGAGCCTGAATGCCTTCTTTATGGATGCAAAGAAGATTTTTGACAGAGTGGGGTTATCTTTTCATGGCCTTGCTTTTGGTTCTAATTTCATCTCCCTTATTCAATTATTTTACACTTCCCCTTTAGCCTCTTTTCTCACAAATGGTCTTTACTCTAATACCTGAGAATTACATTGTAGGTCCTGTCAGGGCTGCTCTATAAGCCCATTCCTCTTTGCCACTGCCGTAGAGCCACTCGCATTAGCTATCTCTAACTACCATCAGATGGAGTGTAGAGGGGTGGTAATGAACATAACGATAAAGTTCATATTCAAGTTCAAGCCTGCCACTTCTGTGCCAGAATTATTGGAACTTTTCAGTTGATTACAGTCAATAAGAGTGATTTTCCTCCTAATTAACAATGCTCACTGAAGCATGCCAAAGACAGTTTTAAACGTCAAACATATCTCTTTCACTTGACCAAGCAAAGCAACTCCTTGCCAAATTGGGAATTTCCCAGTTTGAGATCAATAAAGTAAATCTATCTATCTATCTATCCAAATGGTCAACAATTACTCTACCTCTCACTGGGCAAATAAATTCTGTCAAAGACCTGTGATTCTGTCATACATTTGGAATAGTAAACATCCTCAGTTGTGGAAATCCTTTCTTCAGCAACCTAAACTAGCAGAGGGGCATCGCCTTACCTAATTTCCAATTCTATTATTGGGCTGCGAACATCTGTTGCTTGTCCCATAGGGTGGATTTCCATCTGGAACCTGTGTTTCCAGCCTGGGTCTCTATGGAGGCTAGTGTGTCCAGTCCAGTCCCATTGCCTGCCTTTCTGTGTGCAGCACTTACCCTCGCCTCAGACATGCCTAAAGGCCTCCCAGTTATTACTCATTCCCTGCAAATGTGGAGCCTGTTTCAGAAGAACGTCTCTTTTCAGGCTCCCTCTCCTTGTAGTCCAATTTCAGCAAACCATATTTTTGGTTCCATCTGCTCTGGACGTCTCATTGCTGTTTTGGCAAAATAAAGGCTTGACAGTTTTCAAAACCTCTTCGTCAATAATTGCTTCACATTTTTCTCACAACTAACAGATAAATTTGGTATACCCAGACCCAATATTTCAAATATCTGAAGGCCAGACATTTTGTGCAATACAACAATTCCTGGAAATCCATCACACTTTCCGGTCTTACCCTACCCTGAAAGGATCATGGTCACCCCTGTATTCTTCCATCACAAACTTAAGCTGCTCCTGCATGGATTTTAGATTTAGCTTTAAATTTTGATGTTTGGGACCTGGCCCATAGCAATAAACACTCCTCACCTACATGTCCGTGTCATGCTATTACACAGTTCACAGCAGCACATCGTACTCATATTTCCAAAACTAAACTCGCTAAAATTAACCTCGAGGTGGACCCTATCTGTGACAAGTGCAAACATGCCCTTGCCTCACTTCTTGAGACGCGGTGGTCATGCCCTTGCCTAGCTGGATTTTGGAAATCTGTGCTCCAAACTCTCTCTGACATCCTGCAATGTCCCATCTAGCCTATTGGCAGTCCCCCATTTGAACTGACGCTGCCATGCCTCCTCAGATGGAGAGACACTGCACTCCCTCTCACTCCAACTGGATCAGGGACGTTATGCTCTGTTTGAAAACAGCTATTCCACTCAAAAATCAGTGAATAATTTCTATAGAGTATGGGGCCTTTCCTACCTTTTTTGAGAAACCTGACACTTTCATCTCTGAGTAAATGCTCCTAAATACCTTCATTTTACTGTAACTATATATTTCACATTTGTTTGTTTATTTATTTATTTATTTGGTCTTTTTGTGTTAATATGTGTTTGTTTGTTCCAGTTTAAATTGTACGCTTGTGTCTGTTCCATGTCACTGGGGTGCTTGGAGATGGTTAAAGAGAAAAATCTAATGTGTACAAAATATGTATGTGTACTGTTCTACTCATCAGGAGAACACTGCCTCGTGCCCTCTGTGTCAGAGGTTAGGGCGTTGCACTTATTATTGCAATAAACATGACAGGTGAGCAGTCAGCAAAAGTCAGTGCAAAAATTTAAGGGCTGCTCTGATTTTTGGGAGCAAGGCCCACTAATCACTTTTCCCAAAATGTGAAAATGAACATACAGTATGCTATGTAATCTATGGCAAGATCCTAAAAATGAGAACCGGTAGTAGATCTAAAGCTGGATGGTTAGTTAGTGATAAATCCAAACCTGCCAAAAACAACATTTGGTTTATTTACCACACTGTCTCCTACATCTTCCCCACTGGTGCCCCTTTAAGAGTCATGCTGCATTCATGTGCTCCTACACAGCTCATGATTTCACATTTTAAAGCTCCAAATACAACCCATCATGTATTCAAATACTACTTAGTCAGAAATAATAAAACGGACCCTGAGACAAAGGTGGTTTTTCATTGACTTATTATAGAAACTAGTGCCATTTTATGCTTCCAGTGAAGAGAGTATTCACAAAATGCTGTTATTCATTTTGTTGGCCTATAGTTGTTACACAGAGTGCCTGAAACTTAAAGAAAGATTTTCACATCTTGACACCTTGGGCATTTTTTTTAATCCATTTGTATACACCACTTTATTGGGTCCTTCAAGCATGCTCTACTTGCGATTACAATATTTGTGACAGCATTTGAAGGCAGCGTCTAACTGCTTATTATACTGATGGTTAGTATGCTGCAGAAGAGTGGAAAATCTGGAGATAACGAGGTAAATATTTGACTTTTTTTTATCAATATTTTATTGATTATTTGAAGTTTGAACACTTAGATCAAAATTCTTCATGGGTTTTTCAACCGATATGAGGGTGAGTAGATAATGACCATATTTTTGTTTGTGCATGAACTATTCCATTTACTCTCAAAAAACAAAAAGAAATCCACAACTTTCTTTGTATTGAGTTTTTTCCTCTTTTTCTCTTCTCTTCTTTTGTTATGTGCTAATAGTGTTTTCTTAAAAAAAAAAAAAAATTAGCAGCTTCCCAGATCTGATAGCTCCTTTTTGATGTGCAAGTCTCACATTTTTGTATCATTAAATTGTAATGCAAAAGAGCACCTTTAATTGTCTCCACCTCGCCGCCGGACATTAGGGTCTTTATTCAGGGATTCAACGTACAATGCCGCAGTCCTGTCATAATCAGCTTCTTTTCAATCTCCCTCTCTCCCCAAATACCTCGCTTTTTAATTGGCAGCTGAATTGGGAAAAATGTTGTCTGGCTCTCTTCTCCTCAAGCCATTTTTTTCTCCCGTTTTCTTACAACACCGCTCCATTTCATCTCACCTGATGGAACTTATATCTATCTCCTCTATCAGTACTTTCTTTGCCATTTGATTAAGCAACTCCAACGTAAGCTCCCACTTATGTTGTTCATTTTTCTATATCTGGTACTAGCACTAGGATTTCCATTCAGTGTGCTTAAAGCAAAAGCCTATAGCATTACCATAAGGTCCTATGTGAGGACACCCCATTGGGCAGATGTCTGCATTAGGGGGGTCACAATATACTGGTACTGATGATGGCCATGATGTTTAAAACATTTTAATATTTATACCATGCTAATATGTATATGATAATACTGTGTAAATAACCTTGCACCTGTTAAATTATTTCCATGTCTGTCAGCTCCTGCTTTGTCTCACGACACACTCACAAACGCACACACTCAGAGTAAACACACCTAAAATGGCCACACACTCTCTCTTCACCTCCCTACAGTCGTATTCTAAGTATAATTCATTTGCCAAAAAAAGAGATTAAATGCACAATAAACAACAGTAAAGATGAATTGGACTTTATTGTTATTATTATTTTCTTCAAATTTTCCATGGGTATCATGATGACATGGTTATCATGAATTCTTTTGGCCATGATGATTGTGTAGTGAACATCTGATATTGTGACAGGTCTGGTCTGAATCCAACGCGTCCATTTGTATCTGTCCATCTACAGACATCTGTTCTTGAGATTCCTGTTGACACGTTTGCTCACATCTAAAAGTATATTATATGAAGCAATAGTTTTTCTCTTCTCGGCCTCAGAGGGATGTCCAAAGTTTCACTTAACAACACTGGGTTGGGTGCCACCAGTCTGTTGTCTCAGAGTTTTCGCTTGCACTTCTAACTTTGTCAATAAGGTCAGAGATGTTGACCTAATCACCATAAATACATAATCATATACAGATGTAGTCATTCCTCTATATCATCATTAGTATTACTCTGTCTGCACCCAGTTCCCCCCTGTCAGACATTCAATATTTATGATTTTCTTCCCAGCTGTAACTTTTTTTCTTTGTGTTTTCCATGTCAGTTTTTCACCAAAGCATTCTCCTAAAAATGTAAATTCTTTAGCTGTCAACTTCAGGTCCACACAGCAATAAACCTATCTGTAAAATCTTCCTCTTTTATTCAGAAATCACATATTTTCTGAACTGACACGATAAAGCCCACTTTGCCTATAAACCAATCAAATTCAAAGGTCTCGAAAATGGGATTCGATGGTACATCCTCTCTCCAATAAAGCACCATCATCAGCAAACAGGGGTAATCCAAAGTTATGTAAGACTGGGAAAAAATTGTGATTAATTATAATATGAAACGGCACAGGGCTTATGAGTCTTCTCTGAGGAATTCCTTTTTCTATTTCAGGAGCGGCTGAGTAATCTTGGCTTCTTCTATGCCTGGGAATATTCTTTTATTAAATGAAATAATCTCCCTTATACAGTTCACAAAGAATCATGAGCTTATTAAAATGAACAGTGCATGATCCACTGTGTATTGTTCCAGTACTCCTTATCTCATCAAATAAACCAGCATTTCTTATAATAAACTATTCTTCAATTACACATTTTTACCTTTAATCCATCCCTCGTTGGCCATGTAAGTCTGTTTACTGCTTTGCGAATTCCCTTTATTAAATCCATCGCAGAGCAAAACACTTTCTAAAAAAAACATCTCTCTCTGTTCAGTCAAGTTGCATAGATGAGATTTTTTAAAATTATTATTAAAAGGTGTTATCACACATATCAGCTTTCTTTTGACTGATTTTGCCTTCACTCTACCTTCTAGTGGAACTGGCATCGTGTAGTGTTAGTGTTTCACTTGGTAATTAACAGCCAGATTTCTTTAACGGACACATTATGTCCAAAACTACAGGAAAAGTTTCTCCAGCAGTTCCTTGAAGCTTTTTAATTACCTTCACTGCCTGTGCTCTCATACTAAACACAGTGCCTTGATATTGGAAACCGCAGTAATTGGTATGCCTTATTCTTCTGCTGAATGACCTCATCACAACCCCTCATTCCACCGAGGAAATCTTTTATGCTTTAGGTCTCATCTTCAAGGAAATGCTTTCTAATGCAGCTCTTTGAATCACAGAACATAATGCTTCACATTGTGCTTCCACTGAATTATACCCCTTTATCACTCCAACGCGTTTCTCCATAAGCCCTTCCCACTTTGTCTTTATGCAGTCAGATCTGTGAGGAGTTTCATCCCCCTCTCTGACCAAATCTCTCCCAAAGCTGCCTCAGATTGGAAAATGATCACTGCTGATGCAATTTCCATAATGTTAGTCTAGGTGACACGCTTGTCATATTAGTGTGTCATCTATTAAAGTGTGGCTACGCAAGCTGAGCCTGTCAAGACCTGGCGGGACCTGACAGGTTGAGTCAGGCTAGGGCCAAAAATTTAGGAATTATGTTTGGGATTGGGTCGGGTTCGGTCACATCGGCATTATTTTAGTGAAAACTGATAGACCTATTGTCTGTTCTGGGAAAATCCCTGTGTAGTACGTGGCGACGCTGAAGGCAACACGTAGGCTATTTCAGGTGGTAAATGCAGCCTAGTGATGGAGGACAAGCAAAATCTTGGGCATGGGTCAGAGTCGGACACAAAAAAAAGAATGCCTGTTGGGTTCGGGTCGGTCTTGGTTACTATGCTGCCATCTTGGGTTGGGTTCTGACAAAAATCTGCACTCTATCCTTTGTCTGGTTTAAGTGCTTGGCCTCCTGCCTGTCAGGCACGTTTAGGGGACTGCTAAAATATAAATAGCAGTTGAAAAAGTGATACCAGAGGTGCATTAGTGCTCCCAATATATTTGTTAGTACATCATGTAAATGTGACATTTCGATATAGAGTCTTCATCAGGCATTAGTTAAAATATTAAGTAAATTAGTTACAATAGACATAGAACAACAACAACAAAAAAAAACACTCTGCCTGAAGGTCTGAGACTTTAAACTTGGACCATACCAATGATTCTGCATGTTTAGTATGATATCTGCAAAATGTATAAACTGCATGTTTTTACAATTTTTTTTCCCAAAGCATGCAGTTGTGTTTTAGAACTTCAGCGTCATTTTTCCTTTTTTTTTTAATCCAGCCATTGGTTTCCATTCATTCCACTATGGTACGAAAATGAACTTTCAGAGACTTCAGACTTTCTTCACACCTCACTCACCTAAAAGCAGCAGCACTGTTGTGTTCTGATGACTTGAATTTGACCGTAGGGACTTGAAAATGATCAGTTCTGTGGTTCATGAACAGACTTTTTTGGTCACACAGGCAGAACGTTATTTGGTGGGTGTGTCAACCAAAAACTCAAATTCGAAAACCAAGGGATTGTGATTATTCATTGTGAAATCTTTAGAAACCCCGCCTGAGCTGCAAAATGACTGTTGCAGTGTGAAAAGCGGGTAACTTGTAGTAAATGGACCAAACAGATTTATGTTTTTTTTGCGCTGTTGACTGGTACTGGACTTCAATCATACTCAAATCCTTGGTTGATCTGTTATTTTTGTTAAAAGACATCAAAAGTATGCGGAGGAGAGAAATCACTACAGCTTGGTTTGTGTTTAACAGATCATCATGTGCTGTTCGCAATTTATTTGTTCAAACAACACCAATCTTGTTCAGGCTATGAAAAACTTGCAGAGACTTTTCTTTTTTTCATAAGCAAACAAATGTTCAATAGGAAAGTGTCTTTAATTCCTCTTAATAGACAATCTTTTTTTTTTTCTCAATCCATAAATCTTGAAAATCCTAACAAAAAGAGACAAATTATGGCTTCCTTTCTGAAGTCTTGTAGGTAAGGAGACAAGTGCCCCAAACTCCTTGAAATTCAGTGTAGTTCTTTGATGCCCAAGATAAGTGGATGCTAATTTGCAGTACAATTGCTGCTTGTCCCGCTGATCAGCACCGTTCATCAGAGATTCATAAGATAAGAGAATAATAAAGTTAAAAAAAAAAAATCCCCAAGGTTGTTTTTCTTTGAATTTCATGAATACATTTTTACATGAATAGGGAAAGTGCTTTATTTTACACAATTGGATGATCTGCTTAAGAGAGAGAGAGGGAGGAGAGGGAGAAAGAGGGTCCATGTGAGTGTGTTTACTTCAACATCCTCATCCTCATGCTCGGTCATCAGTCCAGGATTAAATATTGAGCACTGTCCATAATGAAGTGGATTGCTGGCCACTCGTGACCTTTGACCTCACAGTAGACAGCTGTGATCATTAAGCAGCACTCTGGGAGAAGCAACAGGGATGAATACATTAGCTCACACCTGGATCTGCATCCTGAATCGCCATCTCCCCCTGCCCCCATTTCCCTCATGATTCTCTCCGCTCATCCAGTATGTGCATGTGAAATGCTCGTAGTACAGCAGAAACACAAGAAAGCTACGGTTTATTGTCAGACTTCAAAGCTTTTTCAAATAAATGTCATTTTTGCTGCTCTGTATCATCACTTATCATATCACAACAGTGATTCAACCTATAGTCAGATCATGAAAGCCTCTACATTTGCAGGTAGATGAAAAAAAAATCTCACTCTCTCTTTCTGTCACACACACACACACACACATACACACATACACACACACACACACCGCTTTCATTTCAGACATCAAACAGAAATCAATGATTGCTGCCCTGCTCTCTTCGGTCCTGAAAGGGGATGATTGAAGTGCGTCGACAACTTGTTTTTGTCAGAACGAGTGCCGGGTGATAAGGCGGTGTCTGCTCTGGACACGGCGGCTACAGGATAATAAGCTCCATCTCCATCACAAGTGTTTACTTTCATGAATTTTAAAGTTTCAAATTAGAAAAGCTGTATGGAAATTTCAAAATTTGATGTTAATGACCTTAGTAGAATTTTAATGTTGCTTCAAGTGGCCTTTTTTGTATGCCTAGTTTAAAAAAAAAAAAAAAAAAAAAGTGTAATAAGTAGTTTGAACGCTTTAGTCTCATGAATTGAAAAGTGGCTTTGTTACCTTTTGTGTTAGCTGTTACGATAGATTATTTTGTACTAATGCATTCAACTAAAGACAGTTATTTTCTAAGATTTTTAGCTGGGGGAAGTGCAGTTCAATGGCAGGAAGCCAGTAACCAGCACTCAGTAACAATGAGAGGAAGATAGCACTACTGTCCTACAGAACAACTAAGAGGAAGGGAAATAATATCACATTTTTCAAAATGGGTGAACTATCCCTTTAAGGAATAGGCTATCAGACAAATTATGCAAAAATCCAGGACTTTTCCATTACAGGGCTTTCCGGTTTATGCAAGTATGAAACTCCCTTTTCCTCTGGAGATATTACTGACAACTGAGACGACCCAATGTTGAAGAGAAGAGAAGAGGAGAGAAAAAGAGAAAAGAAAAGACGAGAGCAAAGGAGAGGCTCATCCACATCAAAGGCAGACGGGCTGAAATTGACACAGGAGCAGGAGAACATGGCATTACGGCTCTTTGCTCCCATCTCCTCTCCGACCTCTTGCTCGCTTCTTCTGCCTTCTCCTCCAGGGAGTCACGATGCCGGCAGATGATGTCGCATTCCTATTTTATTTTCGCCTTTCATTTCTGCCTCCAATTCCCACTGTATCCGGGCTTAACACACACACACACACACATGCACACACTGTTTGTTATTTAGTTCTGTGTCAGAGCAGGAGGACATCATTAGGCCGCCAGATTCACTAATGAAGCATCGGCTCTGTTTGTGCGAGCTGCACAGCTGGAATAGACACAAGCAGACATAAACAATAGAACAAATGACATTTTACTCCTTTTCAAACACTTCTGAAATATATATTTATATGCGGGATATTTGTCCAAATGGAGCAAAACTTCCCTTTTATGTCATGAAGCCGAAGCTGCAATCGGCCGTCAAGATATCCATTTGGGTGGATTATGCTCTAGGTAAAGATTTTTTTTCTTTCCTTCTTCTTCTTCTTCTTCTTTAGTGGTAGCTTTGTATATTTCCTCCCTGGGCTGACCTAATTGTTCGTTGTTCCATTTCCATGGGAGCCATAAAAGACAGGCGACACGTAATCCAGTGCTTAATGCGCGCCTCGTTGTGTAAATGGTGAATAAGGTGAAAGTTTCCTCCCTTTGGTTACCTTGAAAGTTCTTTGATGTGAGATAATGAAAGTGAATCAGCCACCACCCACCCTGCACTTTCCCTGTTACATTAAAGGGGTCAGAGAGAGGGTCAGATAAGGTAATGTGAACTGGAAAAAAAAAGACAGCACATACGGGGGCGGGTGGAAATTAGTTTGTTCTCCCATGGGCCTCTGCTAACACTCACATCTCTGGTACAAGCAGCAGCATAACCCACTTCATTGTTGCCGGAGTTTGGTATTGCAAGAATCATCCACCATTTATAAATGTGACCTTTGTCCTTTTCTGTCCTGGCTGCAGTTTGTTGGACGAGTTTGCATTTTTTATTATTATTATTATTATTGTTATTTTGGACAGAAGTTTTCTCGGGGCTAAAAGTCACTGAAATATTGACCTTTAGTTGTTAATTACTGCCTTTTTAATTTGTTTTTAATGACTCGTGTCAAGAGGTGTTGGCACATTTTGGAGAGAGGTCAGTGAGGTAGGCGTTGTCTGCGACACGAGGCTCCTGCTAATGGGGCAGGTGATTATGTGTCTCTGGGGGGGAGTGCGAGCCAACAGGCCATTTACAAGCGAGCGGAGAGAAAACCTTTCAGCGGCGATGAGCATGTTTTTGCAGCTTTAAGACTGAGAAAAATCTCAAGAGCTGCAGAGCAACACTTCTGATTATGGGAGGATGCTGCTGTAGAATCAATGTGGAGTGCAAATCATATCCACACACCAGGCTGCTGAGAGAT
This sequence comes from Myripristis jacobus, assembly GCA_900302555.1. Classification (NCBI taxonomy): domain Eukaryota; kingdom Metazoa; phylum Chordata; class Actinopteri; order Holocentriformes; family Holocentridae; genus Myripristis; species Myripristis jacobus. The sequence goes on along the minus strand of OMLB01035846.1, from coordinate 12,730 downwards.
GCTCCTGTTGGCCAGCGAACCTGCTAAAGCTCCAGCATGCAGCTTTTCTCCCTCCGAGGCTGAGGCTGAGCAGCTGGTGTAAGGTTCACACTGGAAAAGCAGATGGCAAATGCGGCCAATCAGCACAGTGCTGTACAAAAGCCTTGACAAAGCACCCCCATTTCCATGGACCTCTGATTTCACCAAATAGAGACAATTCTGAGGTTTCTGTTTCCACTTCCACCCAGCCTTTGGAATATCTTCCCCCTGGGAGTGAGGGAAGGTGAAAAACAAGCGGTCAGTGATGTACGGAGCTCTCAGAGGCGATATTCAATCTCCCACAAATCACTGGGACGATTAACAGGTTGTCCCTGATCTAATTCAGATGCACAGCTTGAGAGTCCAGTGAGAGGAAGGCAATAAATTAGACTGCTGCAGTGTGATGTAAATTTTTGGCCCCACTAAGGTATTATGGATCCATCATTTTGTCAGGTTTGTGGTCAAATGAATAAGGCTGTACAGTGATGCCACCACACAATATTGGACACCAAGACAATCAAATCTCCACCTTCCAAACCCAGACAATATCACAAAATGTACTAAGTGCAAATCAGTTTCACGAATAATGAGCAGTTTTACAAACTTTACACGATAAGGTTTTGTTTTTACAGTGAATATAACGTTGAAGTTGGAAAGGAGGATCATCTTCAAAGTGCTGTGACGAAGGCCTGTGGATGAATTTAACCTGTCTTCATCAGTTTTGACTCCCGCTATTCACCTTTTTTTTGTGTGTGCAATTGCATTTTCAGGCGCTACTTTTGTGTTGAGCCATACGAGATTTATTTTCTGAACACTTCCAGAGACATGAAGTGACATTTGCCTGCAGGTGTGCAGAGATAAGAGAATCCTTCCAATTTTAGGAAAGAATTGCACTTCTTTCTTTTCAGCCTAACAATAAAGGGAAGTTGCTCAGAGATGATCGAAAATACATTTGCAGCTACAAATCTGAAATAAGGACTTTGATCAATGGAAAAGCCGGTTTGAGACAAAACAGGGATTCAGTGTAAAATGAAGGCTCGGTGCCACACAGACTAAGAATGAATGCATATTGCATCATTAAGTGATACCAATATTATTCATACATGCTGGTAAATCACTGTCTCTTGTTCTCCATGCTGACATTTTGGTGTATTCTATGCTGAGTGACAGTAAAGCACTAACATTACTCATTCTCCAAAGTGTGGAGAATGAGCCTTCAGTTAAAAAAAACACCAAGAACCAACACCAACAAGTGACAGTGTTTTTTGTTTCATTACATGCTGATTAATAGGGAATGTATCATTAAATCAATGTATCATGTGTATGTAACAATGCACCATGTACGATGACCGTGATGTTACGCCATCACTCACCACTTTCACCTGCTATGGAAACAGGAAAAGTAGTCCCTGGTATTACTGTACTGTGTTTTATGTAAATTTGACCAATTTCTACATAAGCCACCACACTCGGCACGTCACTTCACACATGGAGCCTCATCGGTGTACCAGATATGGTTGGATGATTTTGATGGTTATGTTTGTACTTCATAAACCAGCCAAAGTCTTCCCCAAACTTGGTATATTTCAGTAAAATTAGTTTAGGCTTGTCACTGAGGTGATGGAACATCACATGCTCCAATTTTTCAGAATTTTCTTGAATCAAATGTCATGCTGTTGGAATGATCTGCTTGATTGTGGCTTGTTAGTTGGAGAATGACCTGAATGATGGAAGGTTTTTTTTAAGATGGATATTTTTCCCTTTGCTTTCAGGGATCTTTCCGAGGTGCTCTGTCTCCAGGCCCTCAGAAAGGTTCGGCTACTTCTCCTCGTAAGCGTGGAGCGGAGAACGCCGTGGTTCACTTCTTCCGGTCGATCGTGAGTAACAACACTAGTGACACTTTGAATAAACTTTATTGGGTTTCCACAGTGCTGTCAGTGTGCTCCTGTCTTCCTCAAGGTCTTGTGCATGTTTGTCTCTTTGTTGTGCACCTGCTCTGTTACTAACAGTTTCAACCGTCTCTTCCTGTCTGTGATTAACTCTTTCCCAGGTGTCTCCTGCCCCTCCCAAGTCTAGGGTGAGTCTTCTACACACTCTTTTTCCAATTACAGTTGGAAAATAAAAACCAAGCAATAACTTCCAAGCCCCTTTTGTCCTTGTAGATGGATTCTGTTTCTAATATTTCTTTCCCGTTCAATCAATAAGGGCTTCAGAGGCTTGTCAGAGGCTGATAGCAATATTTAATTTTGCTGATAGAGAGAATTTCACACCAATAAGTTGTGTGTTTACTCAAGAGATGTGGCCTCTGAAATATGATCTATACCAACTTCTAAACTGCTCTCAAGGATGGTAATAACTTGTCTGGCATTTGATTCCAATTTTGCGTCACGATCAATTCAGGTTAAGGGCTTCCCATATAAAGTTAGTGGAGTATTGATTAGTTCCACAAGAAAGTGCATCACATCCATCATATAAGAGGTGGATGATACTCACTGGAAGATATGGATTTTTTTTTTATTATTATTATTAAAGTTCAATATTGACCCCCGAACCTGTCACCTAAAAACTACAGCTGAACCGCATTTACACTTAAATTTAGGGGAAATATATATTTTTTTTGTCACAGATTATGTTTGTTTGTGATGCATTACAAGTATGTTTCTAATCAATATGTCATGTATAAAATGTCAGGTGGCATTTTAACCACCAGGCCTACTTGGTTAAGGTTAGTGAAAGGTTTTTTGGCTATAGACAGCACTTGGTTAAGGTTAGGACAAGGTTAGGTTGAGGCATAAAAAACACTTGGTTCCAGTAAAGTAATGTAATGTGTGTAATGTTTGCACAAATCAAACACCAGTGTTGCTGAAGCCCTACCTGAAGCCATGCAAAGCTTAACATTCTTGATCACATAGGAACAAAACTGTGCAACCATGTATTTTGCCCTTGTTCTCTGCAGTCATGTTCTCTGTGTCTTTGGCTTTGTGGTTATGTTGTGCTGGATGTCCCTCTCCCTTCATCTGTTCCTGCCCCCCTGTGATTATTCCCCCCCGGATGGACTCTCCTACCTGCCTCCTCTCCTTCCTATCCTGCCTTTGCTCTGAGTAAGATCCACATTTCTACCTGTTCCCCCCTCCCTTTTTCCTCCTCTCCCTCTCTCTCTTGTCTCTTTACATGTCCAGTGGAGGGGACTAGCTGCCAAGATAGGCCTGGTAGGTGGTTCGAAACCCGCAAAAACACAGAGGTGACATGCCCAATGGCACTGAGGGGGCAAGTGTAGTACCATGAGCCTTTACCTGAAAATGCAATGCTAAAATGAGGCCATCGGTGCCCCCTCAAACGGCTCAAGAGCATGACGCCTGTGGCTTTAGATGAAAAATTCACCATCAGTTTCCACTCAGTCTCCATACGTCACTTCAGACTCCATAATCTCTGCATACGTCTAAAATAACGCCCTCATTCCCCTTCAATTTCAGCCCATCTTCAAATGTTCCACTGCCATTTCGTAGCTTTGCTGCCTGATTTATCCATAGTGCATGCTCATATTGAATATTAATGATAGGTCCTTCATCATTTTCTTCATTTTATGTTTGGTTTCTTAAAGTCTAAAGACTCTATTGCTGGTTAAAGTGAATATTTTCGTGATTGCCTTCTATAGTTGGTTTCCTGCATCTTCATCTGGCAGTGTTTCTAGTACTGTAATTTGTTTCTCGTTGTTTGTGTGTGTGTGTGTGTGTGTGTGTGTGTGTGTGTGTGTATTCCGAGTCATTATGCAACAGCAGGGTGTGAGTGATCAGGGGTCAAAGAGAAAATCGCTCCCAAAAAAGCAGTCTCTCCTGAGTCTCTTTTAAAGTGGATGAATCTTCAAACGGCACGCACCCTCCTCCTCTTTATATAATTCATTCTCTGTGTTGGATTTTCACACTTTGGGTCCCCTCATGAGGGCTGGAGGCACAGACCCACAGAGGATGCTTCCATCCAACTGTCAAGCCAAATTTAAGCAATCTTTTGAAATGTCTCAAGACTAAAATATGAATTAGGTTTATTTCTATTAGCTGGCTCGAAGCAAATAAACTGGAGTCTTGAACTGTTTCAGCACTGGAACTATTTAATGTCTTAACCAACCAATTGCTACTTTTTAAGGTTTTAAAATCATTTGACATTTTTCATGCCACAAATCATAATTCACTTACTTAGATGGAAGCTTGGGCAGCAATGTTATAAATTTTTTATTCTAAACGTTACGCAGGATTGAATTAAAGCTCTGGGACTGTTGCTCCAGTCGGTTATTTCAGTTTGTAGAGCAGAGCTGATCCATCAACCCCAATCACTCTCTGATGAAAGGACGTCTCATGCATTAATATATTCTACACTCCCTTTATCTTCGCTGTATTTTTCATTCCCCACTGGACTGAAAATGGATCTGACCCTCTCTGCGGGAAGGCCAACCTCATCTTAATCCTGTTCCCAACATTTCTGTGACTTCTTATCTGCTGACTCCTGCTCTCCTCGTCTAGGGTGATCAGAAGTCACAGTCTGCTAAAAAGAAGGCCAGCGCAGGGGACGGCAAAGGCACCCTGACCAAGATCTTCAAAATGGTAACAGCTATGGCTTGACAATCACTCTCCAAGTTAATTCCCAGCTCAACCTCTGCACGTTGTCTCTCCTTACTCTCTGTATCTGCACTGCTTCCTCTGTCCTGAAAGTCAGTTTAAACAGTGAATGGATCATTATTCTAATCCTTCTTTTTTGCTCTGGTGTTCCTGTCCCAGTGATGATATCGCAAGCAGAGTGAGTAACAAATATGCGAAGGGTACACTTGCGTTTAACTCACTCCAAATTTATTCAGCACTGATACGCTTAGAGGACAGCCTAATCTTATTGGCACTGGCACAGAATGAAGAAACGGCTTTTAGAGCCAAGATCAATTATAGTGCATGCTACAAAATCTCTGCACTAATAGAACAGATGTAACGCTGAAGGTAGGAGATCCAGCTCGGATATGAAACCAGCAGGGCTATGTCTAACATGCGGTGATCGCTTTACTGGGATGGCGTGGTTACACACACACACACACACACACACACACACACACACACACACACTTCCCTCTACGTGTACAAGAAATGGACACACAGATGCACACCCACACACAGCTTGGAATAAAAACACTTTGAGCTGCTTTTTATGAATCTATAAAGTTACAGACAGACACCAGA
>OMLB01035842.1:0-14571 GCA_900302555.1 Myripristis jacobus | reverse complement strand
ATTTAAAAAAATATAAATAAATGCATAAACTTAAAATGCAGTTTAAAAAAAAATAAAATTGGAAATGATGAAAAAATAAAAAGATAAAACATGAAAAATTAATAAATAAAAATAAAAAATGCCCTGTGAGCAAATAACAATAAAAATAAAATAAAAAAAAAAAAAACAGTTGGAAGTTGTGTGCCTTTGCTCAAGGGCACAATCGCTGCAAGAACAGAGTGCGGTCCAGTCACTCTCCCAACCCGCTTTCCCAGACGGCCCCGGAATTCCAACTGGCGACTTTTCCGGACACAAGCCAGCCTCTCTGACCCCTAGACTGCCATGGCATCATGACACACCACTTATTCAGGAAGCCCAATCATGTAATTGTGTCATACTGTATAAAGTGCATGTACGTGCAAGTTTGAACAAGTTCGTCGGCTGTCCTAATCATAAAGCAATCGCTTGTTTTCTTGTGAGTGTCCCTTGAGTCTGTCAGCCCATTGAGCTCGGCTCAACACAGACAGCAGTGATGGAGCAGATGCTGCTGAATGAAGGCCCTGTCAGGACCAGCAGTCTCAGACAGTCTCCCCTTTCTTCTGTAGGCTTTCTGAGAGCCCTCCAGCAAGGCAGCGTCTTCCTTGTCATCTGTCGGTGGCAGACGTCAGGTCAGCGCAGAGAGGCAGCAGGTGGTCTGTACTGACAGTCAACCTCTCCACTTCTGACTGCCTGAACTCCGGAAATGTAATGCTGAGGCTGTCTACAGGAAGGGACAGAGCAGACTCTACTTCTTGAAGAAGCTTAGGTCCTATAATGTCTGCAGCAAGATGTTGCATATCTTCTATCAGTCTGTTGTGGCAAGTGCAATTTTCTTTGCAGCCATCTGTTAAGGCAGCAGCGACAGAGCCGGCGACTCTTAGAGACTGAACAAACTGATAAAGAAAGCAGGCTCTGTGCTGGGCACTGCTCTGCAGCCCCTGGAATTGGTTGCAAGGAGGAGGATGTTGAACAAGTTGCTTAACATAATCAACAACACGACACGGCCCCAACACAACCCTCTGGTCAGACAACAGAGAGTGTGTTCAGTCGGTGGCTCCTTCAGCTCCTCTGCAATAAGGACCGTTACAGGAAGTCTTTCCTGCCCACCGCAATAGCCATCTGCAGTGACTCCCCTCTGTGCCAGGAGGGAGACTTCTTCACTAAGTGCCAATGCAAACTGCATATTTTGCAGTAAATGTGCACATTACTAGCAATATCTTGCCATATAGAGTAAACTTTTTTATTGTACTTATTTTCTTGTATTTTTTGTAGTTATTTTTATTTTGTAAAATAGTTTTTTGTGTCTATCTATCTATCTATCTATCTATCGATCTATTTATCGATCTATCCAGCAGCTGTCTGCCTGAGTCCCCTGAATTTTGCCTCAACCTTGCTCTATACTATTGATCTGTGTCTTGCAGCGCAACCATACCTGTACTGACATCATGATCCAACTGCTGCTGATCTAATTTGACAGTAGAAAGTCCCTTGTCTTCCACTAAGCTTAGAGTAATGGTGCAAAGTTACCAGCTGCCACAGTGTTTGTTTTTAATTTATTTTATTATTTATTATTATTTTTTTTTAGTTCCCATGGTTTACAGTAATCAAGCGTACAACCCATCCCAGTCAATCGGAATTGGATTGGTTTGACTGGAAAAAGAAATCCACAGGTTTAGACAGAATCTCAGCAAATGCCTACAAAATAGTAGTCAATAGTAATTCATTTTTTATTATTTGTTTCTCTAGCCACTTAGCTGGTGCTCTTGTCCAGTGACAATAGCAATGAGTAGACAGGTAGGACTGCAGTGTCATAGTCAAGGTCACTTTGGCTCTGTTCACACTTGGCATTAACATGCATCTCGGGTGGTCCGATCACAAGTGGACAGCTCATAATACGTCCATTCACACCTGGCATTGGAATGTGTCTCCTCATGCGTCTGGAGTGACCACTTGTGATCAGCTCTCACTTCCATGCTCTATATGTAAATAAGCACATACATCATTTCCATTTGCAAAGACCAAATGCAATGTTGTTTTTGACTGGCTGGAGGCAGCAATGCACTTTTTATGCCTAGTCTGCTTGAAATTAAAAGAAGAAGACGTTTGAAAAGACCTTGGCGAGCGGGCAAAAATAAAAACAACATGGTGTGTTTCATGTGTACTCCATCCACAAGAATCCATTTTGTCTGTTGTTGTGGCTTCCTCCTGTTGTTTCGCACTTCGTTTGTGCGCAAATGAGCATGCACTTCCACTTACACAGAGGACATCAGCTGATTATGCGAACCTTCAGTGTGGCCCAGGACACATTCCACAGCCCAGACCAATGCGTCTTGTTTGCATTCACACCTGTACTTAGAGCTGTCTACTTGTGATCAGATCACCTAAGATGCATGTTAATGCCAAGTGTGAACCGGGACATGGTCACCAACTGTCATGCCTTGTCAACACGTGGCTGTCCATGCATACCTAGTGGCTGTTGTTGAGCATTTTTGGTAAGCCACCCTGGCACCTATGTGCTAAAGCCTGTAAGGGCTACCAAATATCCATAGAGTATTTTTTGTCCTCCACAGAGGAAATTCTACATATATAATGGCTGCCACTGAAATATAAAGCACACATCAGTAGTCATTTTCATTTGGGTTTAATACAGCTGTAGTTACACTTTGCCCAGAGATGGAATTCTGGATCCAACGTATTTTCTCCATGAGAAAAGTCACATAATTATCTGTGTCACAATCTAAAAAGCTGGAGATTTTTATCTGCATATTAATCTTTTAAAAGGGACTGGATCAACTGAATTCTGGTGTTGCTTTCCAAAAACTAATTTACTGGAAAAAAGCTAACAATGAGGCGCAACATTAAATATGTAGATTACAACTAGCTTTACAACTAGAGTCATTTTAGCTTGCTTCTGAGCTATAAAAATACTTGGTAAGCTAGGTGCTATGGGCCCTATCTTGTGCCTCCCGCTACCCTCTGCCACTACCCGCTACCCGCGAATTGCGGATTTAGGAGCCTCCGCTATCCCTTAACTGTATCTTGCGCCACACGCTACCCGCTGTCCATTATGCCGACTCCGGTGTTTGCGCCTGGAGGTGTGTCCGTGGGCGTGTTTCATGCACTTTCCCTAAAATTGCTACATTGCGCACACACTTTAGGGAAAGCGGATAGCGGGCTTTTGGGCATCTACAAGAGCAGGCCCAGGCGCCTTCAATGCGCGTTCACTTGGACACATGTGGACGTGCACATGCGGCTCCACCTCCCGAATAAAAAGCCACCTTGCTTTAGCCTCAGTTGAACCCCTGAGAAGATGGCAGAGATAGTACTAAATCGCGACCTTCCTCTCTCCATCGCGGGTTTCGGTTTTAGGATTTAGGATAGCGCATCCTGCCCTTAAAGGGCAGGTGGGGGAGCGCCTCTTCCTAAATGCTAAATCCCCAAATAAACGGGTTTAGGGAGTCTGGCGCAAGATAGGGCCCTAAAAGTCAAGTATCAAGTCAAGTTATAGATGCTAGATGCTAGACTCCAGATGCTAGATTGACATCAGATTTATTGTGTTTCAGTTCTTGTGAAAGGCGTCTGGATGCATTTCACAAACTTTTAACTGGCACTCTTTAAGTAAGTAGTAAGTAGCCTCGTCACAGTTTCCCAGTGAGTAAGGTTAAGTTTAACTCCATTCTGTGTTGCAGAACAGGCTTTTCATTCTGTAGTTAAACACCAGATAGAGGAGTCACAGACTTTTCCATTGTCAGATTTAACATTATATCCTTTGTTACCTCAGGTTAGCTAGCTAATGGTAATTAGAAAGCCTGCAAATTGTTGACTCTTTATTAAATAGCAATGCACACAGTAGTTCTAAGCCATGACAATTTGCTGCCAGATCATTAGAGCTCTGTCACATAAAAAATTATTTATCTGCCTGCCAATACCACAACAATTTGTCCTCAAAAGACATTCCTGGTGGTGAGAAAATGACTTAAAGCCAGTGGAGGCAATGTGCAATCAGTCTTTCTTTCTTTGGCACATTTACATAATAACTGAATTTCAAGTCACGTCAAGTATCCCAGCACACACTACAGCAAATTGCTCACCTTTTTTTTTTTTTTTTTTTTTGGCAAATCAATAAAGGCACATTTGGACCACTAACAACTGTAAATATGCACCATGAAATCGTATTTTGTTTGTTTTAAGGTACTGTCCTGCTGATACATTATGTTTTGGTAAAAGGTACTGAAAAGAAAGTGTGAAGATGTTTAAACCAGGATCATGCTTAGTCTTGTAATGGAAACAGGGATTTTGACACTAATTACAAATAATCATGCAGTCTGCTGGTGAAATCTACCTTATCAGAAAGAAAGAGTCCCACAATTAATTGTGAGCTAAAATTTTTATAATGCTCTTTATAATAAGATTATCAACTGTATACCACTATTAAAATGACAGCTACTTTTTGCCATGCTACCTGAGCAGCTTGCCATGTCATTGTGACTAGCCAGTTGCATGATGATAAAAGTTTATCCAACAGCCCCAAAAAAAACTTTTCCAATGAAAGACAGAAATTAAGCTTTTTTGTTTGCTTGTTTTTTGTTAGTTAACTGGTGCTGCTAAATGAATATGTTAACATCATGTTTTCTTTCTGAAGCCATATGTTCTGTTTTTGAATAGGTTTAAATTGGCTCTGCAGTCAAAACATTACTAAGCACAAGTAATACCATGTAAGATTGAGCTGGATGAAAACTCTCAGTTGAAGATCTTGTGTGAGATTTGTCATGATGATGACACTGATGAGTCAGTGGTTGGCAGGTACTGTCAAATCACTTAGCAAAACTGAGCTTACATGAAACTTACATGAAAAAATAGTTGTGGGGCAAAAAATGTATCTTGGTGCACTAATCCAATAATGTATTCTGATTTAAAACACTGCTTTTAATGTTTAATTGAATGTCATCTGTTAATAGAGTGTTGTTAATAGATGCGTTTGCTAGTAGTTTTATTGAGCAGGAATCACTCTGAGATCCTTATGACTGATGTATTTAATGTAGTGTAATAATCATAATAACCCTGTCGCCTTAACCATGGTCAATAAAACTTTTAATGGACAAAAATGCTGGGTTTAATATTGACTGTTATGACTAGAAACTGAGAAAAGAAATTTTCAAGGTCCACCCTACAGCATGTCACTGAAAAATATAAACTCATTTCTGCAACACTCCACTATGTGAAGATAGAGGACTGTAAGTGCCTTATGATTTACAGCTTAAATCAGCACTCAAATTCTCTTAAACTTCTTGTCAGGACAAATCTAATTCCAGGCCACACTGATGGAGAACATCAGCATGGAGAAAAGGAAAATGTTTGAATTATTTCTAATTAAATAGGAAATCTGTGTTCACACTGCAACAGTCCCTAGTCTGTGATGCTATAATCTGACAATCTGTAAATACAGTCAAAGCAATATCTTCAAGAGGTCATTGATAAGTTCACAGCACAAGTTAGGAGTCAGTTTTAGAAAATCAACACAGTCCCCTTCTACTGAACTTTCTTGATTTTTCTCCCTTTGCTTGTTGCTTGTTGTTGTGACCCTTCTCCTGGTCATCCACCAGCAGCACTCCCTCTGCATCCCAGAAGAATGTGGCCATCACCTTGCCTGCAGATATAAACATCCTGCTTTCCTAGGAGGCGGGAATGTATTTCCATTGGAAGTATATTTCATGCCTGTACCGTGTACCATGTGAGACAGTAACACTCTGTTAGGAGGTAGGTGGGGTGGTGGATGGGTCAAGTCCGATGCAAGATCAGTGTTCAGTTTCATAGGCCAAGACTGTGCCCAGTCTCTGGGTTAGGTGCCTAAACCGAACCTTTCTCTACATGTTTTTTTTTTTTTTGGCCATTGCTTCTGCAATTTAGCCGCCTCTAGAAGTGTTATTGGCCACTTCCAGTTCACAAATTTAAATTGTGTCCATATGCATTAAAAAAAAAAGATAATTTATGTACATGGACACATCTGTAGATTAAAATTCATGACTATTGCACAAACTCCCATGAAACAGGGTTGAAACACCAGACTATGTCAAACTGGTTAGAAAAAAGTCTAATGTTAAATTCTACAGGTTCTCAAGAAATGACATAATTTATATTTGGAATGTGTCAGGGAAGTTGTCACACCTGTGCTTAGGTAAAGGTAGTGTAACACTGCAGCACTAGACCAGAACTCTTAACATGAGTAAGGATTTATTTTCTCAAGCACAAGGATGGCAATTTACTTGGGGCAGTCCCAACATGTCTGTAGTGAAGACAAAAAGAACCCCATTAAACACAAACCCAAATTAACAGTGTATAATAAATTAACCCAAATACAATATATAAACAAACACATGAATTAAACAAAGAAAACACAGGAACCGTGGTTAAAATAAAAAGTCAGCTTCACCTTTAAAGCAGGCAGCACAGCCCCTTACAGCAACCAACAGCAGCAGGGCATGGACAAGACCTGAAATGAGGGTTTCACCTCCTTTTAAAACCCACAGCCTTCTCCAGAACTCCACCCACCCAGCCTGAACCATTACATTCATCCATCTTTAAACAATCATGTTTACTTTTAACCAGGGTCCTCCCCTCTTTTAACAATCAATCATATTTAACTGTTTTTAATCATGTCATTTTAGCAATAGTGAACCTCAATATCAACCTTTTAATACCTGAGAAATGGAAATTTCGACTTGGTATGTTCCACCTGCACTCCTCCGTGGTGCAGGTGTAACCAGGGCTATATTCAACGCAGACGTACCGGTACGTAACGTCAAACTAAAAGAAACGATAAAGCTCTGAACAACCTGTTGCATTACGCAAGTGTTGCAAGTATGGAAGCCGAGAGGGCAATACTCCTCGCGACTGTAGCCGAAGAACTGTCTGAGCAGGACATTACTTTACATGGATCAGTAATAATAGGTGTACTGCAAAAGACCTTTGCCATCACTGCCACATACATGTGCTTTTACCTCTTCAAATGATGGGTAACATTTTAACCATAGGCTACACTGATATAGCAACTTGGAAGCCATAATGGAGCACTATCGTTTTAAGTCACGCAGTATTAAATTTTCAGGCTGATGCTGATTGGATAACACCTCTGACATGCCCACAAAACAGTTACAAAATGTTACGACCAAACACAACATTCAATGAGACAACGCCACACAACGTTATGCATCGTAACGTCATTGAATACGCCCCAGTTACCTCAATCATGAGCAATCAATGGTATTTAACCAGGTCAGACTCCGCCCGCGACCTCTCAGGCCCAAGGAGTGAACTACTGGTGAATATGAAACAAAAATGAGATTAACAGAAGAAATAATAATAATGATACAGTTCAGTCAAGGTAGATGTTAACATGGCAGCATGAACTGGGTGTGCACCTCCAGCAAAACCACACTGCCCAGGTGGCCATTAACTTATTGTCTGTTGGTATTGTCTGTTGCTCCAGTGCCCATGTGGTCCCCATGGTCACAGAGGTGAACAGGGGATTTACTTTACATTCATGAACTTGATGTTCAAGAGTGCTTGAGCTATGAGGACCCAGAGCAGTGTCCCTTGAATGGTTTTTCTTAAAGCTGCACATCCCACCATCTTTTTTTCCGCCACCCTGCTTGACCAGGAGTGGGACATGAAACTGTTGGCCCAAAGAGAACCAATCACAGTTCTCATGACATGGTGGATTTGCATTATTTTCTCAAAATAAGTCCCAACTGTGTCTCTGAAAAGCAAATGGGTAAGAAAATAGTAAAAAAAAAAACAAAAAAAATTAATTAAAAAAAAAAATTAAAAACTGTATTGTTCAATTGATTTATGAATCCAGCAAATTATTTCACTTAAAAATGTATTAGTTCTGCTGCTTACTTATTTTGCAAACTATTTTTAAATGATCTGTTCACTGGTTGATCTATTTGGCAATAAATAAATTGATCAATGAGCATTAAAGAGACAATCTAGGTCTCCAGACCCATGGATCTCTTTTGTCATGAAATAAATTTGTCAAAAACACAAACAAACAAACAAACAAAAAGTAATTAAAAGTAGTTAAGCTTTCAGCGCAGATATACCCATCATTCTGGTGAATTCCATATCTGTTTTATGTTTGTAAAACATTGTATTACACTGAATATGAACAAATCTGTAATCTATATTGTTATTATTTGCTGGACAAAACGTCATTTAAATTTCTAGGAAATCCAGTGTTACCACATGCCAACCTCTCCACACAAACAACACACCATCAATTCCTTGACAGACAACAAACCCATAATAAGTGCAGTGTGTGTGGCGCTTTGTTTGTGGTTTGGGAGTGTAATCTCTATGGTTTTAGGCAGCAAATCAGCTGCTCTTAGATTTAAAATTTTGTCCATGCTGTCCTTTAGAAGGCTGTAAACATGCAATGTTTGAACTAGCCACCTCCAAGCTGGAAACAAAGTGTTAATAATTCAATTCCTCGGTTAAGGCAATGCACCACAGGAGATACGAAAACAAAACCTTTCACCCTATTAAAGTGAATTTTTATATATTGAATATGGACACAAAAGCACATCACTCTTAACTGAAATCAGAACATTAACAACCCCCTCCTTACCCTGGACGTTTTGGCATCCCCTCTGCTCTTGTACACTGCAGAGACAACTGTAAAGTGATGTGCAGATGACAGTACAGGACTGCATTAAAAGAAAATGAAATGTGAAGATGAAGATGTAAATAGTTGCTAATATATAGTGAGAAATGGTTCTTGATTTCTTTTTTTTTTCGTATGGTGGAGCAAAAACCTATCATTATCTCAAAACTGACCGGTGCAGATACAATCAGCAAGAAGCATACAATATGATGCTTGAGATAAATAAAATACTAGGCAGCGTAGTGAGAGAATGGAATGGAGAATGGAGTGAATGGCTTCTGTGATCAACAGCATCATTCTTGTTTCATCTCTCGACTGTAATAGCTTATGGCAGTTTTTCTGTCTGTTGACTGCACTGCTACTGCCATCTCATGGAGGGTTTTTGCATAACATCCTTCACAACAAAATTTTTCTCTTTTTCTTTTTTCTTTCTTTTTTTTCTTTTGTTAATCAGCACATACCCTGGCATTTACCACTAAACTCATCTGTCATCAGTGGGTTTTATGTGGTTTGTCAGCTGTATCTGTTTTATCCATATGTCTGTTAACTGTATCTGTAAGACTATGGTGATATGATTTATGTACATGCAGCATCATCCCTTTTGAAAAAGTTGCACTCTGTCTGTCATGCTGTAGTATGCTTTGTAATAGGTGCTGGCTCACGTAGCCACAGCTGAACTTTGTCTTCAGCTCTTGGCTGGCCGTTGTTCCTGTATCCTATGGTTTTTATGCCTAACTCTAATCTGCCAATTTATGTTTTGCATAACCCTCCATTTTGTTCTAAACTAGACCTAAACCAATCCAAACCCTGATCTTAACCTTTTCACATAGCATTACAATAATATATTAGACCCTAACCACAACCTGGCATTAACCATAACCAAACCTAGATCCTAAATTATTCATAAACTAGACCAAAACCGGCCTTAATCCTAGCCTTAACCATTTTAGAGTAGAATTTTAGACTCTAAACCATAACCTGACCCTAACCTTAGCTAAGCTCAGACCAGACTTAAACTTGACCAAAACCAATTTAAGCTTAACGTTAACCGTCTCAGAATAAGATTAAAACAACATATTCTCCACACAACCTGGCCCTACCCTTAATTATTAAATAAAAAGATATTTTTAAGAGAAAGTAGTAGGTAAAGCAATAAAATTAAATTTATTAATAACATTAACCCCCACCCCACCCACTCCAGCACTGCATTCACCTTCTTTCACTTTAACATGCATGAACTTAGTGGGCACATGACCAGTCCCGCCCCTCACATAGCGATATAGGACAGGAAGGCTCCTGTTTACACTTGCTTTTCTGTCTCAGGTGATGACAAATGAACAGTGCTATGAGTGCAGATGTCAGTGTGGGTAATACCTTTGCAAATCACCTTTGGGCAGTGATCACAACTGCGAGTCTTACATTTATCTGTATTCACTCAGTATATGTAGATTATGGTATTTGTTCCTGTTCTTCCTTGGAAAAAAATCTGTTCACCACTACCCTGAAGTTATTCGAGGAAAAGAAGAAGCAAGCCACAACATGACTTGCCAGCTATGTTTTAGTAAACAGATAAAGTTGTTCATTTTCACCCATGTGCACTCGGAAGTTTTATATGCATTTTAATTGCAGAAAGCAACACTTGAAAAGTGATGTTACCCCTTCTCTGAGCAGATTAAAGCAGTTTTTTTAAAGAGTGTTAGCTGGGGGGAAGTCCACCTGAATGGCAGGGGGCTAACAGTTAGCATTTGGAGCATCCAGCCAGTATCCAGCACTCAGTAACAATGAGAGGAAGATAGCACCACTACTGTCCTACAGAACAGCTGGGAGGTTAAATAATGTCATTTCAATTTGTTCAAAATGAATGAACTACCTTTAACCTATATATTGATTCTTACTGAATTATGATGTACCATGTGTTGCTATATGTTATCTTGTATTTATATGTATTTTATGTGGAGCAACAACTGTTTAGCATTGTTTCCCTGAAGAAACAATAAAGTTTATTCTATTCTAACAATTAGTGATGTGCTTTGTACTCTAGTTTGTTTGTGAGGGATAATTAATAGAAATTCTGTCTATATTGCATGAAAGGAGGTGTTACTACACTGGATGAGAAGAGAGGAAATCACAATTTTGTTTCTCAAATAATTTCTTTATAATTGTGGCTAATGAAAACCTGGGTTTTATTTACCCCAAAATACTGATGTATTACAAGGCAAGGATCTAATTACTAGGCCTATAAAAGAGGTCAACAAATAAAATTAAACCCAGTATACCAACAACTAAACCACATGTTGACTGAACAAACTGACCTAATGCAATTCTTCTTCTGTGTGTTTTTGGAGGATAATAAACCAACTTTTAAAGGTGCATACCACCACCTACTGTATGAGTGAGTGTGTAGCTTCATGGCATTATTTAATTATTTAATTTTAATCTGCATTCCTGCCCTGTCTTATGTACAATATTCCTTAATGTCTCCCTCTATGAATTATATCTATGACAACACATGATAATATGTTCAACATCTTCTAGAGTATTAGATGGACTGAGAAAATCTGCATGCCTGAGCCTGAATTGTGTGATGATGACCACCTTTAAATAGCCCTTTAAATAAAACATAATTCCCTCCCACCCCCACTTATACATCCAGTATTCCTATTACGCGACTATGGAAAAATATGCAAATAACCATAATATCTCACTGATTGACCTAAAATTGGAAAGAAATATTATTTTTTGGTGTTTTAATGGCTTTATATTATTTCTAAGTACAGATTTTTGTTATTTATAACCGATGCATTACAAAGTGTGTACAGGACATTGAAAACATATCATACCCATTACATTAGGAAAACTTATTAAATATGAAGCCAAAAAAAAAAAGGATGTTACTCATTTATTTAGAGACATTAAACTTTGGCTGGGTTAATAATAGGAGGAGTTAAACATTTGGTGAAATCAAATTGTAAAAACTCAACAGTGGAACTTATGGCTATGTTAAATAGTGAAAGTAAGCTTATCTCCACATTAGACTGGGACTACACAGCTGTGTAGCCTTAAGAAAACCCCTTACCAGTGAGGCAAGTCAGAAAAAAGGCTTCAATTTGCACTGGAAAAAGGTCATGTGGTCTGATGTTTCAGTGTGATGGAGCATCAGGATGAGAACAGAGGCGGATGGAGTGACACTCCCATCATGCCTAGTGCCTCCCGTACCAGCCTGTAGGGGGCAGTGTGATGATCTGGGCTTACTTCAAGGGGACTTTTTTTTGTTTGTTTGTTTTTTTGTTTTGGCACGGCAGCGCATAACCCCACAGTATTAAAATGTTTGCACTCTATGTAAAACAATGTAAGGTTATAGTAAAAAAAATTTTTTTAAAAAATTAAAAAAAAAACACATGCTAAATCAAACAAACTGATGTTTATTATTTGACTATGATTTTACTGCAACTAATGAACCTGCAGGTAACAAACTAATGAAACTATACTGAAACTAATGTGGTGAGAGAGTGTGAACTGGGGCCACATTACCATGTGTGGCCATGGTCATCATAATTGTTTTCATTTGTGCTTTTCACATTTTTAATGAAAATATTGGCTTTTGCCCTTACATCCACTGTTGTCTTTGAATGTGGGCTTACTCTCCAGTAAATCAGCTGAGTAAAAATGTCATTTGCATCCAATCCTGTGTATGACAGCCCCTAAGGTTTAGATTTCCTCTGGTATGAAAATGTTTTTGCTATAAAGTGCAATGCAGCGTCAGGGACGGTTGTTTTCAGCAGCAGAATTGAGCAGAGTGATGAAGAAGTCGGCCTACATCACCAATACATGTCATTTATCTAGTGATGTACCAAGGTCACTTGACTGCCATGAAAGCTCTTATGAGACACAAGTCTAAATTCTTAATCATTCATTTATAGATCCAACAAGTACATGCTCATGCTGGAGATTCACATGCAAGCTTTCAACATCACTGCAGACCTGTCACTACTGATCTCAACTGGTGTTCTAAAGCCAAGGCACTCCATCTCTTTATCCCTCAGCACGTTATTCACTAAACATAAATGTGACTGGTGTTGAATCACAGGATGAGGAGGTTACAAACATTTCTGTATACAAAACCATGTCAGTTTTTTCCTTTATGGTTTTATTTTTAATGGCAGTGGCACTGCAGGGTGCAGGGTGCACTGCTGTCTGGCATGCATTTAAACACAAGAAATCTGATCTGACCTTTAAATATATAATTTAATCATTAAAAATATGTCTTCTTATCATTGTTTCTATTTTTTGTGCGCAAATTTTCTTCTATAAATTTTCTTGTCTTTAGCAGTGATTTTCCCCTAATTTGCTACTTCTCTCATTGTTCATGTTTCTGAAACAAATGAAGTAATTGGGTCTGGTTTAAAACTGTTAATTCTAGTAGAAATTAAGTTCCTAGAAATGTCACCAAACAAAGTCCAGAGACAGTTTATTGATTGTCTAATATTTGGTTGTTTTAATGATTTTTATGTGGGCAGAACATAAGTTGTCACATGTATAGCCGAGTCTACTGGGAAAACTGAACTGCACAAGGGTAGGTCAGTGCATATCTATTGTCTGTTAATGTGCATCAAAGTCAAAGTCGAAGAAGCTTTGTTGTCATTGTACAAAATACAACAAAATTTTGTTTAGTAGCAATTCTTGAGGCAGCTACAATTGTAAAAGCGGTATTAAATTTAATAAATAAAAATGATAAAGTGCACCAAAAAATATATATATACTGTGCATAGTTATTAAAAGAGTGCAATAAAAATAAAAAATAAAAAGTTTGTCCAGTAGTCCATGTTATTGGACTGGGAGGTAGTAGTGGGGGGTGTCTGCATGGTTCCTGCAGCAGTCTCTTCACAGCCATAGGGAAGAAGCTGTTTTTTAGTCTGTTGGTGTGGGCTCGTATGACTCTGAGCCTGCCAGAGGGGAGTCTGGTGAATAGAGAGTGTCCTGGGTGGGTGGGGTCGTTCTGGATATATGTGCATATATGTATTCATTCATGTATTCATTCAATCATTCATTTCTATTGGTAAACTTGCTTCAGAGGCTGCTGGCCGAGAGTCCAGGACCAAGGATCAGTGAAACATGAGTACCTCTTAGTATGTTGTGTCCATAACACACCTATCCTCATGTCCCACAGTGTGTTGCCACAATTTCACCAGCAGGGGGCAGAATTGCAGCACGGCCCAGCCTGCTGGACACTGAGCTGCCGTTGGAAATGTGAGATTTCAGAAATGTTATTGTCACAGATGAAACTGGTCTCTACAGTATATAAATCATGGCTGTCACAAAGTATAAGGAATGGTGGCATTTTCCAGACTAATGGTCCCAAATTCAATGTTTTGGTCTCATGATTTTTTTAATCTTTAGTGAAGCGCAGTCAAGAAATTCCAAAAGTCTAATTGGAATCTAAAACACATCAAGGAGCATCCAATCCACTATGGTTTTCTGTGGTTTTATGAAGTACCCAGTTTTACTGGAACCTTATGGTAACTATGATTACTCTTAATCATGGTACTATCACGGTAGATCTGTGGTATGTTATGGTAACTGTCCGAAGCATAGTTGCCTACTACCATGTTAAAGGTATTTGATGATAACTAAAATAAATTTGTGGTGTTACTGTAGAAAATCAGTGGTTGAACTGTAGTGAAACCATGGCTTTACTTGCTGAAAAAGCACTATTTCCTATGTTTTTGTATGTCCTAACCAGTTTCACTATTGTACTTTTGTACTTTTGTACATTTGAGTGCTGATCTACTGTGTGTGTGTGTGTGTGTGTGTGTGTGTGTGTGTGTGTGTGTGTGTGTGTGTGTGTGTGTGTGTGTGTGTGTGTGTGTGTGTGTGTTTTTTTTTGTGTGTCT
>OMLB01035841.1:4023-27473 GCA_900302555.1 Myripristis jacobus | reverse complement strand
AGGAGGGCTTCAGCGTTAATGTTAATAATTTTTACCATGGATCTTTTGTAGCACAGAGGAGATATTGCTGCTCAAACACTTGGTATGTAGTGTTAGTGTATGTTTATGAGTTGTAGAACATAATAAATTATCTTGAAGTAGTAGATGTTTACCAGTAAGCTTGACTCCAATAATTTAACAATATGTTAAATTATTATTTGTTTTAACAATGTAAATTACTTATCAAACAGACCTAACAATACAGCTACCAATGAATGAGCAGTAGTATGCATGTGATAACATAGATTGAAAAATAAGCCAAAGTGATACCTCTTCTCTGAATAGACAAGCTAAGCCAGTGTGCTGCTGTTAGTCAGTGAAAATAGAGCGGAGTGACAACTCTTCACTTTGTTACACAATCCATGTCAGTGCGCTGCGGTAGCCTGGAAATCTTCTTTGCCTTTTGGACTCGGTTTCCGTTTTTCTTGTTTTATTTGGCTAATTCCGCGATTCCGTCCATGATTCCGTAATCGTGGAAATTATAAGGCCCTACCACATATAAAAAAAAATAGCGCCGCAACTTGGTGGGCGTTGTCCTGGTAATTTCTCTGCGTGAGAAATACAAGGTGTGGTGTGTGAACGGGTTGAAATGCGTGAGACTTGAGAGCCCTGTAATATTACCACCTTTGGCACAAAGAGGCTTCTTGCAAGCATTACAGATGCAGATCCCCGACGTGTCGTCCTTCTTTGTAAAGTACAACCAAACTTTTGATCGCTTTTGCCGAGACGCCGGCATTTCAGCACCGTGCGTGGCAGCCGGTAGCTCAGCTTGCCTCTGCTCTGTACTGACAACAAGGAGCAGCTTGTGTGACGTCACCGCGAATTTGTGAGTGGGTTTGTTTACAGCGGCGGCGCAGCCCGGGAATAATCGATAGTGGAATCGTAAAGGGTTTTTGTTAGCAATTCCAAAGAATCGTTTGACTAAGAACCGGTTCCCAAACGAAACCGGTTAACGATGCGCAAGCCTATTAGCAAGAGCGAGCTAGTACAACGCAAGACTTTTACAAACACATTTTTGAATTGTTTTTTTAAACAGTCATTATTGGCAGAATCCCCCAAAATACTGAGATATTATTTTTTGTCAATATTGCACATTTTTAAAATCTTACGGTTGCATGATGAAGAACCTCTCATGGTTACACTGATTCAAAACCTTTCAAAAACATGTATTTTGGCCGTGTTCACTCCGACTGTTGGTGAACAGAATCCTGACTTGCATTGTTTTTTTTAACCCACTGCAAGTCAGAAGCCAACAGAGAAATTTACCATTTTAGTGTGTGCCCTTTTAGAAAGCCATATGACATCTGGCAAAAAAAACACACCAGTGGTTATGCCAATGGTTTTCAACCACTGGTATAATGTGCAATAAAATAAAACACATTTAGAGAGAGAATAAGTATATGTTCTATATGATGCTATGTGAATCATAGTAATTTAATTTGTCACATTTGACAATACAATTGACTGCTGAGTCTCTCTAGTGTTGCTTAGCACATATAGCTTGTAGTCTGGAAAGGGCAATATACAGAGATACACCTGGTGGAGATCGGCCCTCTACTGAGTGTACTCTTCTTGTTTGGATTTTAATTGGTCTCAAATTCAATCTGTCAAACATAGAATTCATATAAATGTCACATTTTGTTGTCATCAGAGACTTGTCTGAATATGCCAGTAAAATTGTGGTGCTGCAGTCAACAGAGGACAGCCTTGTTATTGCTCAGCAAGCTTAAATTCAAAAAGGCCTAGTCCTCGAAACCTAACCATAGGAATCTGCACATCTTCAGATGCAGGTGACACAAAATTCAGAGTATATCTGAAATAAAACACAGCACCACACTGCTGAAAAGTGAATGATAACACATAATTTTACATCACTGGTGGACTGAAGTAAAAAGGATTTTACCATGTGTTCCCATCAACTGAGAGAATGGTAAAAACTGCATGCATAGTACGCTGTCTATACCAACTCAACATTCTTATAGAGAAAAGGTTGAAAATTGTCAAGCTGCCCTTTCATGCGTAGCAAGTCGCACCGTTTCACGAAATTCTGTGTGATTTTCATTCTCCCCTACTTGACTGGTCAGAAATCGGACCCTTAACATTGACATGCCGTTTGACACACACACATATGCACACGCTTAAGTCCACCTTACCTGTGGTAGAAACCTTATATTGGGCCTCAGGGGTCAGTTAACAAGGATAGACTTTCAGGATTATGTTTCACCATAGATGTCACTGACAGTGGACAGGGTGTGTGTGTGTGTGTGTGTGATACTTTATTTACCTAGGTTTTTGTTCACTTGACTGGTCAATATAGCTAAAGATCTCAAGTTATAGTACAGTGGGACTAATACTGAATGACATTCATAGTGAGAGTGTAATTCAGTTTAAACTCCCTTGTAACCCATCTGGAATTTGACAAATAGGGGATTTTGAAGACAAAGATTGATACCAATATTTTTGGACTGAAACTATCATTTGCTGATATTTTGAAATGATATTCGTACAATGAATATCATTGTAATAAAGCATGTTCATGCAAATGTCTGTGGAATCTGATGAAAATGTGGCATTAGAAAGAGTTCAGATTAAGGGCTTCTTCTAGTCATCCTGTGTACAATTAATTAGTTCTGGTAAAAATCACAAACTGCATAAAGATTTAGTTTTTAACTAAATCAGTCCGACCCTGCCCCCGTTGTCCAGGTTCCTCCTACTGTCCCACAGAACAATGACTTGACTACAGCACATTGCTGTGTAACCATCCTGCTGCAGAAAGAGAAACACTAAGTACTCAGGGGGAAAATGAAGGGGAAAAAACCCTCTTGTAACAGAACATGACCTGAACATCTTGTTACAGCATGTTGCCCTTGGCTGTTCTTTCAGAGCTCCTACTTGCAAAGATTAAGATAGCAGTGGGCTCAATGGCTGATACCAGATCCATTACTCTGGGGTTGATTAGAATGGCTGCCAGGGCATAGGAGAGCACCGAACTCCTTTCAGTGCAGCGGCAGTGACTAATAGCACAGTGGTGCTGATTCGCTGACACACACAGGCACATACACACAGTAATGATAGACCTGATGCAGAGCCGCTCAGTGTAGCGTCATTGCTGAGAGGGAGGGAGGGAGAGAGTGATAAAGTGAGAGAGAGTGAGGCAGAAAGATAAAGGGGGGTATCATGCTGCTGCTGCTGCATCGTTTCCAGCGCGGGGTGTGTCCCTCTATCGGCTGTTTAGCTGTCCCCATGCCCTCCTTTTCCACCCCCTCCTCCTCCTCCTCCTCGTCTTGCTCCTGGGTGTCCGGTTGTCAAGAGTGAGCCCTCTGGAGCAGCCATGACGCTAGGCTAGGGTTTAGGAACGAACCCCCACTGGAGGTCTGGCTGTTAGAACGGAACTGCAGCGTTCATGGTGAGTGAGCTTTCACTGTGCGTGTGTGCGTGTGAGGACAAAGTGGACGAGCACAGCAACCCATTGTCACCCTCCTTGTCTGGCAGAAAAAGGGGATTGATAGAGTGAGTCAGACCAGGAAAAAAGAGAGAGGAAGGCTCAGACTTCCCATAATAGCCCCTTTCAGCCGTTCTTATGCCTCGGCATCGTCAAGATGTCTCTATCTCAGCTCGCTGCCTTTGGAGTGATTAGTAACTGAGCCATGACTTTTGTTTGTTTTATCTACTTTTCTGTTTTAAGTTTCTGTTTTTGCCAATGGACTGATGGACCCACAGGGAAATGACCCATCCTAAAAGCGCTTAATTCAACCTATAGCCTTCAGCTTAGTACAACAGAAGCACGTGCAGCAGTATGACAGTGCTGTCTCTGTGCTCTATTTTGGCTTTTTAAAGTGTGTCAAGGGATTTCCTCTCGCTGCTATCCCTGATGCAGCTCCTCAGAGGTAGTCAGATCCTTGATAAGCAAGTGATAGATATCTGTGGTTTTGACTACATCTGTTTTCCCAATGTATGTTTTTTCTGATTTCTAATTTCAGCCTTTTCATTTTGTTTTCCTGTCAGAAATGGTCATTTAAGTGTGGAGGTTTCAGTTGTTGTGGATGTGTTATCTGGAGTGACTCTATGTCAGGTACCCTCCTGTAGACAGACAAGTGACCTTTATTCTGTAAAGGACAGCTGCATCCCCACAAATCACTACAAAACATATATGCAAATTAAATCTTTTGAAATGTATTCTGATTCTTGCAAAGCACATATCAGCTCAGCAATATCATGTCAGTAGAGGCAGTAAACCTGCTTAAATGATCATTTCCATTCGTTTCATTAGACAAACAAGTAATGTAGAGGAATCAGCCTGCCTCACATGCAGGAGAAAGCTGCTTCTTTCTTCACATTATGTACTTCAAAGTGACACTAATGAATGCTCCCCACTTTATGTTTCTCCACAACAGCACTGTGAAGATTGTTTAAGTTGTAAACTAATGGAGCTTTTCATTGAACTCAGAGCTAAGATAAATCTGACTTCCTACATGGCAAACTCTGAACTCCAAGTCAGAATTACAGAGAATACTGAAAGCTATGATTTGCCAAAATACCCTGATGTGATGTCACAATAAAATGGTGGCCAACACAGTCAACGATAAAGACAGTTTCTATCTGACTGGATTTTCATTTGAGAAACCTTCAACTTCACTTTAGCTTTCTCTGTAGTTTTTATTTTACCGTGGTATAGATTTATAGTAGCCCGATGCAGCCGTACTGTGGTTTAGTTACTGCTGTTTACTACATGAAACACAGTCTGCGCACTGTCAGCCTATGTTGAAGAATGGCCAAATTGGTTTCATGAGTCCAATTAATTTGTTCCTGCGAAACCAGATGGCTTAGCCAGGCTAGCTTATCATTATTTTTCATTTGATGAGTGGACTCACTGTGAAGATGACTAGCTGTAGCTAGCCTAGCTAACATTAGCGGATAACATTAGCTATTGTTATTGACTCTGGTCAGTGAGTCCTTGCTGTCAGTAGACAAATCAAAGTTTTTCCGTCTTCTTATGGGCGTTCATGTTGTTGCAATTGAACACATTAAACACAGAGGTGGGAAGTTCCAGTGGTCAGTGGAAAAGCTCCATAATGCTTGCTGCAAGTTCAGGTTACTGAGAAATACTGACATGTTTTGATCACCTTGTTTTTTGTCTTTGCAAATCATTGGAATCGTGATAACTGCATCAACTAAATTCATAAAATGCCAGGAGGTGATCAGTGAGTCTGAGGTCATGCCAGTGAGTGAAACCAAGGAAATACAGCAACAAGTCTGATCACTGAATTCTGGGAAGTGATCTGAGATAATTACAGAAGCTGAAACACACACATCTACCACCATCCACATAGAAGCAAAGTGACTCATCCACACTTTGTCCTGTGTTTGGTGAGCTTTCCAGAATAGCCTGGAACTGCCACAAGCACTGTTCAGTTAAAAGTGGTGAGTCGGAGCTTGCTTTGGCATGCAGTGAAAGAGAGGCTAAGCACCCTGTGGGGATGATAAGTGTGGTTTTGTCATTCATCTTACACCATTGAGAAATTAAGTGATAGTTTTGCGAGCCTTATTGCATGGGCAGTGATCTGAGGTAACATAGATGGACAGTTTTACAAGCAGTTGTGACAGCAGTGTTTTTGTTCCTCATAGCATATTGCAGCTGTTCCTGTGGTTTAGTCCCCACCGGCAATGCCCTTAACTTTCCTCTAACAGTATTTCTCATCTGCAGTGACACAAATTGTTTACTGTAAATTATAGCCTGTCAAAATAACCTCTCTGATTTATATTTCTGTATCCCTGTGTTTTTGTTGTTTTATGGGTGTAACAAAAATCTGTTACTTTCAGAAACACAACACAAAAACTTACATCCAATTGGCACTTTCTTATTATAATGTATATTATGACAACCCACCTTGTTATGTGTATTCCACACATAAAAAGTTGGGTTAACACAGATGAGGCGGAGTTACCCTCCACTGCTTGCCCTGATTTTTACATTCTGTGTCGCCAGTACCGGTCCAATTCTGTTTATGATTTTGAAAACAACAAAAAGTCATCTTCAGAGTGCTGCTTCCTGGTATCTTGAGTCTAAACACAAAAGGCCATTAGCTGCCAGCATGGCAGGTCGTCATTCAGCGGGTGCAGCCAGGCACTCAGAGAGCTCTTACATCATTACCAGGAAATAAGAGAACTTTACTGAAAGCCGGCGTGACAAAGCAGGTTTCTCTGCTGACAGGTTACCAAAGGATACGGTTGCCATTCCAGCAGCCAAAAGCAGCTCTCCAAGAGGTGGAAAGGGTGAAGCGCTAACCTAGAAGTGAGGGAACAGGAATGGGTGTTGTCGCTGTAGCCACTAATATTACAAAGCCCATGTCATCATTTACCTTGAGTCAATAAAATGTGAAGAGGTCAGGAATGATGCATAGCTGTGACTTCAGGAAGACAAGATGATAGCTAACAAGCTAATGTTAGCAGCCACTGAGTCCTCAGAATGTTTACCACTTAGTTACTCACTTATTAACCACTTTGTAATTAATATTCATGAGCAAACACAGTGATTTGTTTCTCACAGGCCAAGAATTATCTAAATGTATATGGGGATATTTATTTTTTGGGGGGATAGTAGGGTCGGGCAGTATGAAGTTATTATGCTACATTAGGGTACTTAGAAATCATGAAGGTATGATTTTAAATTCTGTAAAAAACACATACGCTGTTAAACCGATACAGAGATTCTGTATTGAGGTGATGTGCTGTAGTGCACAGCATGTGCCACCAGAGGTCAGGCTCTACTGATGGAGCAGGCAGCTGAGCTGAGCTGAGAAAAATGGCAACACTGAGTGGTTTGGATAACTTATAAGTTAACTTACTTGTTAAAAAGGCAAAGTGTTTTGTGTTTGTTCCCGATGATGGCCGTGTAATGTGAGATGATTTCTTCCAACTACAGGCGTAGTTTTTTAGCTAAATGATTTATTCATGTACCACCATCACCCACATGGTGTCTCTGTTCAGCCCAGTGATGTGTGTATCCGCCACGGCAACAGGTGTCAAGTCCCTCAGCAAGATGTGCTGAATCTATGGAAGAAGGGCCCTTATTTCCTATCTATTCATTATTCTTGGGCCATTAGTATTTAAACCCAGCAAGACACACACACACTCAATGTCATACATGCTACAATGACATGTTTTTTTTTTTTTTTTTACACAAATACTGTCATATACCATATACCCCAGTGAAATTTAAGGAAGGTATGAAAATATAGATACCGCCCAAGTATACCGCTAAGTTAAAAAGTATTTTATTTACTGTTTAAGGCCCATTTATGCTCAGCGTCAAATACGGATACGAATCCGGACGGAGCCCTTCTGTCCGCGCTCCGCATTCATTTTGTCCTATTTTTGCGTGTTTCCATAAAGCTTACAGATACGGGCCAAACGGAGCAGTACCACCGGAAACCATGGGGGCAGTGTTGCTGTCACTACCCGAGACGTAGCTCTAGTGAGACACAAAGAAGAAATAAGACTGGCGGAACTTTTTGAGGAAAGGCTGTGAATTGGTTAGAAACTATAAACATCTCTATGATGTTACGTCAATTAAATTGACGTAACATCTCTATGATGTCTCTATGATATTACATCAGTTTCTCTCATCGGCAGTACTAGAGAAAAGAATTCTCTGTCCGCTTTATTTAATGGCCTTACCGACCACCGCCTCCTATAACGTCGCCTCGGTTTTTGTCTTTTATGCAAGAGGTACACTATCGATATCTCCTCCACAGTCACCATGTTTGTTTTTGAGTTTGTTGTTGTCATAAACTTTTGACTCTAGGCTGCCCCCTGGTGGATATATTGGTTAACATCCATGCCAATGTAAGGAACGCATGGAAGTATGTGGGCAGTGACGGTAACATCGTTTGAAATGAACGTATACATTTTCGTGCTTAAAAGGAGCATAAATGGGCCTTTACACTGAAACAAACAACTGCCAGTTTGGAGTCAGTTATGGAGTTGTAAGTTTCACTTTCATTTTCTTTTCCAGTTTAAATGGCTCTGACAAAATACAACGTACTGCAAGCGAGGGATTCCAGCCAGTTTTCTTTACATGGAACATGCATTTAAACAGGTGTGTATGTAGTAGCAGGGAGGAATGACATGAGGAAATGCAGTTAAGACCACTATAACAACCACACTGGTAATAAGGCCAACAGTCGAATAATGGGACACCCTGGATTGACTAAATGCAGATTAACCCACAAGGTAACAAGGCGGCCTGGGAACTGTTCTTGGTAAGAGGCGGGTGGACAAGGGGTGAGGTTGTCCAAATTTTAGCTCAAGTATTGGTTCAAGGATTCAAGGATTGTTATTTGTCATATCTGGACATGCTGTTCACATGTAAAGGTACGAAATCAAGTACTGAGATCCCGGTAAGCAACTAAAAACATACAGCAGCATATGGGGATGGGGTGGTGGGGGGCTGTGGGTGATGTTGAGGAATGGCAATAATATGCGACTTCACATTACCACTGCTTTCATTTTACACCTCTGAGTTAGAAAATCATAACACAGATTAAATGCATTTTGCAACATTGTGCTATTATTGTGCTAGCTTTGTCAGTGTGAGTGTTGTGATACCTCAGTGTAGGATTGTGCCAGATGAATATAATTGTGGTTACCTTTTCTGTGGATTTGGGTTGACTTGCTGTGACACCATCTGTCCTGTGTGATTGTTTTGACAGTGCTGCTAATCAGCCAGTGTGGTTCCCCTCCCTGGGGTTTGTTGCATTCAGAAGTACCTGTGATCGGTTTCCTGTCTTTAAGATGCTGTATTTCTGATGCGGATACATGCTCATAGTACACACACTCATATATACTTGTAATTCCTTTATTTTACCCACTGCGTTGTATCTAGCTCAGCTTTTCTTTGAAGTCACACTACATTCACGCACATTTTCTCTTACACACATCCCTGTATTGCTGCGCACACACCTAATCTCCTCTGTTTCACCATGTTGGTAGCATCCGCAGTGCTGTTGTGGAGATGCCCAACTTCCCTGCCTCTTTCCTCTAGCCTGTTAAATGTAACTTTTCTTTCAGCTATAGACATGCAGTTCTGTTCATAAGAGTGCACTGACTTTTTTACCTGGCAAAATACGTCTTTCACACAGTTCATTTCAGTCCAAACACAGGTCAAACACAAACATGCTGAATATTCCTATGTGAAACTTTCCTTTATGGCATAGATGAGAAAATGCTTTACCCAACTACTGTTAAATTTGCTGATGTATTGGAGAAAGACCAAATGACACGCTTAATTTTTTAAATAAGTTAAATTTTTTCCACACATATCTATATTGCTTCCACCTTTTCCTAATGTAAAGGTCACTTTGGTCAAACAGTCCTGGTGGTATGATTGGTTTGCTGTTAACACTAGAATGTGATTTGATGTGAGGGCCTTAAGGTCATTTGGGTCATTTGGCACTTTTGTGATGGGTATGTCCTTTAGTATTGCCTCAACCTCACAAAAAGTGGTTAGGAGCCCTTCATCATCCAGAATTTGCTGTTTAAGAACTGAGGTGGGGATACTTTTCACTGACCGGATCAGGCGCCCCCATATGCCACCTTGATGGGAAGGTGCTGGTGTATAAAAAATTCAATTTTATGCCATCATGAACCAAAGTCCCTTGAATTTTACGATGATCCAAAACAGCCAGACTTTCCTAAGCTCCCAGTTGGCTCCAACAGAATTTGTGCCCTTATCAGACAGAGACTGGACCTCATCTACAGTTTAACCATGAAACTGCATGTATACAAGAGTCTGTATCTAGTGCGTATGCCATTTTGAAATGCACAGCACGACTAGTTGGACAGGTAAAAAGCACCCTATCTTTTAACAAGACCCCTGCCTCTCTCCTCAGGCAAATCCACCATCTTCTGTTCAACAAAAATTCAACAAGCTTTCTTCTGTTGCATCTGCAAACAACTCAGTCAGATATGACCTTCCTAGCAGCAGAATTTGCAGTAATGATCCAGTACTTCTGCTGTAAACTGGACAGCATGTAATTTCTTCCTGCATGTCCCAGCTGGTGATGGATATGATGCAAAATTAGAGTAGATACGTGCATGTCTTTGGACAAAATGACTGGATGTTTGGATTTACTCAGGCGATAACCCACTCTAAGGATTTCATCATCCATTACTGGGTCCAGCTTGTACAGTAGACTCTCATTGGGGATGTGTTTACAACCACCCTTCAACAAGGCAATTTCCGCTTTAAACTTCTGTTTTTGTACATACTGAGTGATTGACTGCTCTGCGTCAGTAGGATCTTCAGGAGTTATACTCTGTCCTTTGACTGTAGCTTTAAAACTCTGAATTCTTCCTTCCACTTCATGCCTTTAAATCTCCAGATTGTCCTAACTTAGGCCTGCCAAAGAGTAAAACTCTTCCAAAAGTCTCTTCAAAGATTAAAAGTAACAGATCAGGTGGTTGGTGACAGTTTCCAAATCCTTGACAATAACATTCACTGCCGCATCCCTTTTGATCTCTGGGCCATCTGCAGGAATCACATCAGGTCAGGTCAGGTCAAGTCAAGTCAGTCAAAGTCAGGTCCATTTATCCATCTCCTGCCTTTCAGGAAATATTCAGCTCTCATTCTTCTTGATGTATCCATCTGCTGCATCTCTGATGGCAGAGATTCTGTTTGCCACAAACCTGTGGAATTGCCTGGTTTCATTACAGATATACTAAAGACTGTTCTACTGTCAGTCCAGAAAACTGACTTCTCCAGCTTAAGTTGCACCTCCTTCTGAAGCATTTCATCAACTTAGGCAGCCAGAGCAGCTGTAAGTTAGAGTCAAGGAATCGTGGTCCACTTAAGGGGAGCAACTCTGACCTCTCTCAAGGGAAATGCCACATGTACTTTATCATTAATTTCCAGGACAAGACACAGGTCCATATCCAACTTGACTGGCATGGGAAAAGTGGTGAAGCTGTGCTGTAACAAAGTCCCTAAAATCTCTAGGTTTAACACAGTGAGATCCACCTTGAACCCAACCACCTTTTGGATGTCCTCCAGCGAATCAGACCATTTCTTAGAGAAGCAATGGGGAACCGCTGCATCCGACCCCAAACTTCTTTCGCAAAGCTCCTGCAGCAACAGCTTGGCTATGCCAGCCAAGCTGTTGATTCAGGCTAGAAATCCCAAGTCTCATAAAGCAAGCTGACCATTGATAAAATGCCTCTTCAGGTCTTCATCTGTTCTCGTGCTGAGGGCCTGAACTCGAACGTATCCATTTCAATACACCATTGTAGTCCTAATGCTTGCTTCATTGGAAGTTGGTCCATGGATTTCAGTCATCCACGTAAATGTTGAGTTTGAGTTTATAGACCACTTCAAGAGGGAAGTATCGGGCATTATCATCTGCAGTTTTCCTGAGAGCATAATTTGCACAACTTGGTGAGGGTGAGGTGTTTACAGTCTTGTTTTGACCCATTGTTCTTAACAGAATATTTGTCCTTTTATGCCGCATGTTCAGTTTTTTTTCCAAGTTCCCTGTGCAGAATGTGCCAGAACTCCCAGGATCTGAAAAGGCATATATGTCTGTACAGTTTTGTTACTCCTCTGGCTCTTGACCTTTACTGCAACAATAGAAAAGATGGTATCATCTTCATAACCAGCCCCAATATGGCCACACGTCTGGGACATAGCACTTGAAACACTTTGAGGGTTTACAGACTGTTTGACTTGTTCTGGGGATGTACCTTTATCCTGACGCTCTATGTGAAAGTCTCTCGGGTGCTTTTTGTGACACACATTGCAATCCAAGTGACTCCTGCAGACCTGACCTGCTTTCAGGCAACCTAAACAAATTCCCCTTTCCTTTATAAAATTAATCTTGTCCTGGTGCACCATCGGTTTAAACTATGAGCGCTGATCCAGTGAGTGACTGCTTTGTGAACAGAACAAACAGTTGTGAATAGAGGACTTGGTCATTTTCTTGATATTGAGCCATTGTTTCCTCCTTTACTACAGTGATATTGGTAGCAAAACTGCTTCCCTTTGCCTTCTGCTTTAAGTGAACAACACTGGAAGTGTTAGAGTTGGTGGTTTGTGAGTCCTGAATGTTGCCAAAAAGTGGATCTGAGCCTATCTTGACTTGCTTTTCAATGAATGCAATAGATCAGTAAAGAGCTCTCTAGCCACTTTGTTCTTGCAGATCACACACAACACTTTTCACTTTTCAAAGGTTTCAAGATGATGTTCTTCATAGTAGATGGTAAATCCAGGTCCTTCATATGCATCATATGCTCTGTCAGATTTGCACATCCAGTGCAAAAACAGGGAGAATGACTGAAGTGATTTAATGTCCTCACTTTTAACAGGTGGCCAACTGGGAATCTTTTCCATATAAGCAGACAAAATTTTATGTTCATCTCCAAAGTGCTCAGCTAGAAGACTTTTGGTCCTTTGCTGAAGGCAGATGTTGACAACTGCACACCAGATCCTTTGGCTGCCTCCTAGTGTATTGTTTGAGAAAATGTAGACAATCACTCAAATTAGTTTGAAGTTTGTATTGAAAAGGGCCCTCATTGAGCACAGGGATATCTCTTGATTGAAGGACAGAGCACAGATTTTGCTGGACCAGCAGAATAGCAATATAATTTTTTTTCTTTGCATAATGTTTATGCTATTCTGATGATTCTCAGTCAGAGCCTGGGTTTTTTAGGACCATATCCTGTTTAATTTTCCATAACAGTTTGTATCACTTGACCTGGAGCATCAACCTGCGGCTCATTCATTTTGGTTTCTTGCTTTTGTTTAGGTATAACAACTTATGGTTGGGGCGTCAAATCATGCACAACAACATTATACTTTTCATCCACTTTATCCGGGACAAAAATGTCAGCATGGGGATTTAGTTCCACTAGTTCCAGTTGTTCCTTCCATCTTGTGGTAAGGGTAAATTCATGAAAGATTGAAGCATGTCATTTGAGTTTCATTTGATTCCATTAATGCACTGATGTTTTCCATACACCTTTTGGCTTGTTTACATTTTATACTGTTTTGCCTGGTAGATTTTCGTGTAGAAGTTCAAACCTTTTTGAGCGAACGTAATGCTTCTTTTTTCTGACAACATTTCAACATCACTCATTTTAACATCAGACATTATCAGTGATCCTTTAAAATTTCTTATTGCATACCAATCAAAATCCACAATCAGGCAATAATGCAAGCAAAAGGTGGCAAGACATGAATCTTGATTCCCAGCTGAAACAGATCGATTTCATCACACAAATTCACACGCTGAAGTCGGCATTATTTTTATGAATGAAAGCGGCTGGCAGTGGTCCGTAAACACCACGTCCAACTGATCAAACTTCATGAAACTTTATGAAAATGCAAGAGGATCCAGCCAGTTTAATGATGAGCGATCCTTCTTTTGAGTCCAAGGACTGATTTTTTTTTTCTTTATGTAGTGGCAAGTTCTCAACCAATTCTCAATATCAAACCTAAATCAAACTTAAAAAAAATAAAGGGCCACTGCTGCACCATGGGCATGATTTATGCAGGCAAAAGAGTCCATTTTCCATTTGCGGTTTCCACGTTTTAAATGGTTTATTTTCTAAAAGCAAGCAAACTAACAGAACAAAGAAAACCCGCTCTCTCCCTTACTCTCTTGCTATGGTAAATAACCTTACACCCACCCTGGTGCATACTGGTCCTAAACCTACCCTTAATCTATATACCCTTGATTCCACAATGTTAACAAATAAAACCCAAACAAACAACAAACAAACAAAAAAATAATTATGCAAAACTAAATATACCAAACAAGAACAACAAAACATAAACTAAACAAATAATAAACAAAAGGAAAAAAAATGCAAAAATCTAACAGAACATAAAGCAGTTATCTTTAATAATCAATCAAACAATACTACTGGCTCTTACAGTTGGTTTCCTTTTGTTGTATTCTGTGATTTTCACCTCTAGTTGACAGTACCTTTGAAGTCTACACATGAGCAGATTGATATAATATGGAACATAAAATATAGTAATAGTAGTAATACAGAATAGTAAACATGTTTTTAGCCAGTGACATAGTATCCCTAAATGTTTGATTTTCATTTATCCCTTTTCTTACCTTACTTTGCAGTGGTTTTTGAACTTACAAAAGCTAGGTTCAACAAGAAACTCTTAACATCTTTGTGTATCTTCAGTTTTATCGATAAACTGGTCTAATTCCAGATAACATTAAAATGATCTTAAATGTGACTTTGTGATGCCCTGCAAATGTTAATGTAATCCAGACAGGAACACAGCTATTTGACATGATGAAAGTCAATCTCGCTCACAACTCATGTAAGTAAAATCAATATTTCAAATGACAAGAATGGATTGAATAATATTTTCCCCATGTAGGGCTTTCCCAAATGTGGTGTGTTTGTGTGTGTGTGTGTGTGCGTGTGTGTGTGCGCGTGCGTGCGTGTGCATTGGGGTAACAGCCAGCTTTGTGTGAGCAAAGTGACCCTTTTTATTCACCGATGAAATATGCCTTCTGCACAGCAGTGATTGGGGCCAAATGTGCAGTATGGCGATAATACTCAACAGAATGCTACTGTACATAAAGCACTGAACCAAAGGGGGCAGAGAGGAGGGAGGCAGGGAAAGAGGAGAGGACAAGAATTAAAACAGGATGAGGAGGGGATGTGAGGGAGAGTAAAGAGGGGGTAGAATATATTCTATCTCTTTTCTTTCCCTCATATCAAAGCGGTGACTCACCCTTTGTAGCAGTCTGTTCCTAGCAGCCCTGTGCTCAATGCAGTCTTACCTATGAATCAGCTCCAGACATGGAGGAATAGTTTTCCATTAGCAGCCTGACACCTATCTTCCTCTCCTCATCTTTCTCCAACATTGCCCAATCATCCCTCTGTCACACTTCCCTTTGGCACTTTCCCCCCCGGGTAATCCCTGCCACCATCATAAGTGTTGATCCATTTGTCAGTAAAACTCCAGAGAAGTTGCTGGCTGAAGGAGTTAGTCAACCACGATGGTCACTCCAGAGGTGTATATTAACCACTGCACTGCAGTGCAGTGGTTAATATTTCTGATGCATTGTCAATATTTTGGAGCGGCAAATGATAAAAATGAGATGATATTGATGATATGCAGTACTATCATGATATTTGGGTGCTGATCCGATATGTATTGCAATTCCTAAGTAATGCGATTTGATATTACAATTTGTTGAGATTTTTATTTTTTGAATTCTCCTCTAGTCTGTGGCTGTAAAGTTTCATGAAACTGTGATTAGCTTAGAGGCCACTGTGGGTCATTAGGTTTTGACATCAAGTTTCAAAAAGTGGTCTCACTACAATGAAGTGGTTGCTATGGGGTCTAACATCGTCACACATGAATCAAACATTGAATCCACAAGACTCTTAGCTTTCCAGTCAAACCCAATTGATGCAACTCCAAGACTGTTTAGGCCCCAGTCTGCACAAATACACCATTTTACAACAGGCCAGAAGAGCACAACTATAATGCATGCAAAAACCTGCATGGGTTTTTAGAACCCATTTTCATTCAGATACCTTGAGGTCAGAGGTCAAGGGACCCCTTTGGGCCATGCCAGATTTCCCCTTGCAAAAATTTAGCCAAACATTAGAGCAATATTTTAGTCCCCTTGCTGTAACCTAGCATGACATGCTTGGTACGAACGGATTCCTTAGGTCATCTAGTTTCATATGATATGATTAATTATCGAGATCATATGATAATCTGATCTGATCTCAATAATTAATTGAATCGATTTTTTTAAGGATTAAGTAATGAGTCAGTATATACAATTACATTAATCCCATGGAAGTTCAAATCATCTGTCATTTATTGTTATATATCTCACTTATCCATGTAGAACTTTAATACGATAAAACTATAATAACAATAATAATATTAATAAAAATAACTCTAATGATGATAATGATAATTGTAATAGCATTGCAGGGCAAATTACGAAACTGCTGACATATGGCATTCATCTACAGGAAATAGTGTTGTTTCTGTGAGTTGCCAGGTATTTCTATCTGTACAAAGCAACAAAACATGGGCTGACTGCATACAAGGGCAAGTGCTTTCCATTTAAATCCCCTGCTTGTTTCTTGTTTACTTCCCCTCTGATCTCCAAGTGGCCCCTGCATGACGTACTCTGTCGTTATGCATTACCAAGGGCCGAGAGGAAGTCAACGAAGGCCAGTGAAACAACTAATGAAACACAGCATCTGTCTTTCCTCTCTTGTTTTCTTCCCAGTCACTATCCGTCGAAGCTCACATCACATTTAGTCGTTCTGCTCGTCATCTATCCCATCGTCTCTTTCCTCCTCAGTCCTCACATCCTCACGCACATTCTTTATTCTGTTTTCTCTAAGCAGCTTACCTGCTTGATTCAGCCTTTTGAGATATAGCAAACTGTTTTTCTGAATTCCTTTCCTTTATTTTTGGCTTTATACTAAGTAAAAGCACCAGTAAGCTTTTTCTCCCCTCTCATTAAACTGACCCCCGTGTGTCACCCACCACCTACAGCAGAGCCCTTTGAAGTCTCCATCCTAATCCACTAAAACAGTCTCTAAATTTGAGTCATTCATTCACAGAGAAATAAGAAACAGCATATTGCCCCTTTTCTAAGTCACACTTCATCAACTTCCAGCATAATTTAGTCATCACGTTTAAGGCACATTTTAGACTAGCACAAGCGTGTGTCTTTTGCCTTTGAACCCTTTCTGAGATCCTCTTGCCCAGTCTAAACATTAGATGGGAGCTTTCTAGGCTCCAAAACAACATTGAAAACTGCTTTTTTAAAGCATCCTTACAGTTTTTAATTATTCTCTGTATTTAGCTATTATGTTCTGTTTTTTGTTCTCGCTTAATATCTTCAGTGCTCTATCAATGAATGTTATCACTGTCATTATTATTCAGTCATAGCTTGTATCTTTTTTCCCTCGGTCCTCTCCCTTTTACCACTGCCTCTACTATCTCTGATGTCCAATCTGCCACCCACCTCACATGATAAAATTACTTTTATTTTCCCCCCAGGGGTGATGGGCACTGGGCTGTGGTACAAAGCACCATAACACAGAGTTAGATTAATAACTTGAGGCTGCATCACTAACAAGCATTCATTATGCTTGTGAGAGAACACACATGCACACAGGCTCCTATTGCACCAGTATATTTCTCCTGGATTGTCGTCTGTGCTAGCTCATCAATGTGAATGTCCCTGCTGGTCCAGGAAAGTGTTGAGCTGATCATTTGCAGTCCTCAGCCTGCATTATTAACTAGCGCAACACACCCGAGGCCATTTTGGACACACAGTGGGCTGGGTGTGGGTGTGAGTGTGTGCTAATAGATTGCATTTGTCCTATTTCGCCTTTTAATTATCCAGTAGGCCAATGCCTAGGATATTGTCTTTCTATCTTAGACCACCTTTTTTTAAATAGGTGTTCCCTGACCTATTTGTGTTCTGGTGCTGACTGATTTAAACACCAAGTATTTCCTTGTATGGCCACCATATGCACAAACACACATACACACTCTGTCAGCTGATATTTGGCCTTGTGTTGAACTGCCTGTGTGGCCTTAGCTCAAACAGCCTGGCTGTCACATGGCCTCTTCTCTCTATAGGCCCACAGCTCGCTCTCTGTGGTAGAGAAACAAAGTACACTCATTAGACACTGGCTGACAAATGCTCAGGGGCCAGAAGCAGCCCTCTCACAAGGTTAAATGTAACCTTACAACTCTTTTTTCCTCTAATCCATTTTCCTCCTCTCTTCCCTCCTCTCCTATCCTCTCCTCTCCATTATATTCTAAGAATATGCATCTGGCCACAGCTTTAGTTTTGTGATAATCCGTTGCCCTTGTGGTTATTTTCCCCAGCTAAGGATCAACATGCATATCATACTGCTATCAGTAGTATGAAATGGAACATAAAGAAAATGTTTGCATGTTCATGTCCTCATGGGATTCATGGGAAGGCTCAGAAGTTCCCACTTCTGGGTTTGCAAAGTTTTATGTACAAAAAAAAATCCGAGTTACATTCATGGGCTTCAGAAGCATAGGTTTTTCACTGGTTAACACAATCAGAGTTTAAAGCAAAGTAATTCGGAGCTGTTTGTGTCAAACATGACTTTTAGCATTCACTAAGGTATTATCACATCAAATTTATTCACAGAAAACTATGCTGTTGGCAGCATAGTGTTGAACGTCACAACTGGGCCAATTTGTACCACAGTAAGAATCTCAGTTTACCCGACTTGCAAGAAACCTGGAATATATGATAAACCAGACACCCCATGAACATGGGGTAATCCACCATTGTTCTGATGGAACTTTTCCTTGTGTGTGTGCAGGCCTGTGTATGTGTTGAGAGCGTTGTGAAACTAATCTTAATTGTGTATCTTAATTCATACTTGTAATTGTTGGGTAGTCTACTTTTTATTTTATTTTACTTACTCCACTGTATGTACAAGACATCCAACATATTACTTGTTTTAAGGAGTACTTGTAATGTTTCATGTATGTGCGTGTGTGTTTCCATTGAGACATTTTCACAACTTGATAACAAAACCAGCCTGGATGCTCAGAGGGAAACAAATAACCCCATGGCCTTTTTTTGAGAAGGGCTTCAGCGCTGGCAGGTACATGAGATGTTGCATTCCTCTGAGAGCTTTGGTTTACAGCCGTCTTCACTGGTCACGGATGTTATGTGCTGAAACACATTCTGAATGTATTTATGTTTCTGTGTGTGTGTGTTATGTTGACAGGAATATGAAACAAAGAGTGGCAGAGCTGGACCTGGCAACCCACCATCTCCCAGGCAGAGTGTGAGGAAAAACCTGGACTTTGAGCCCCTCTCTACCACCGCACTGATATTGGAGGACAGACCAGCGTATGTAAACACATACACATATTTGTAGTGACAGCTAGGCTAAATGCTGTGTTTGGGCTGTTAACACTCACTCCCTCACATTTTTCCATGTTCTGTCCTATCACTGTTATTACTAGTGCGTATCAGACAGTAGAAGCCAAGCCTGTTTTTGTTAATCTGTCCCTCTCTCTATTGCTATCTCCCCTCATTCTTTCCTTTCCACTCGCTCCTTCTTGGGTCATTGGACTCTATTCAGTAGTACTCCAGCTTGTATTGTCTCCCTGTTTGTATCAGAGACGGCCTGTTGGAAGGAAAGACATACTGCTGAATGTTTAATAGCCCCTCCCTAAGGCTGATTCCATTACCCTTCTTTGTAGCGTTTTGCATTCTGGAGAAGACATGAGGTATTGTGTCTCCTCTGTGTCCCTTCAGCTCTGTAGCGGGATTACCACCAGTAATTTCGCTGAATTCTCTCATCAACACAAAATATTTAATGTTCATTGCTTTTGTTGCAATAAAGTAACCTGTGGAAATTGTTTATAGTATAACAAAATGTGTTTTAGCTATAACAGGGCACAAAAGGTCTGATACTATAGTCTATACTCTGATAGACTATAGTGAACACTGTTGGCATGCATTACATATTAGTGACAATCTACTGCTAAGAACAGATTAGAGAATTGAACCTGTACGCAAGTTTCGTTTATTTATTAACTTCCCAGGTCATATTAAAGTGCACCCTCTAAGGGGAACAATGGTGTCATGAGACCACAAAAACTATCAGTGGCATGTTGAGTGACCATTTTTACATCCATTTTTACACCCTGACATTGACATCTTTTTAAAATCTAGTGAGGAACCTGGGTGTAATGAGACTGACACTGAAAGATCAGTCTGTTCAAAATGCGTACTATCACCCTCTGGTGCAGAATGAGCAATATGCTATAAAATTATATACTGTACTTTTTAACTTTAGTGTATAAGAGTTATTTGTGAAGCTTTTTGGGCAAAATTTCTGATAAATGTATTTTGAAAGGCTATATAGTTTGCTGGTTAGTGTTGTCAAGTCGAGACCAGAAACAGCATCTTCTTTCAGCAGCTTCTAGCATGACTGAGCAGCCCTGTTTAGGGTCTGGAAAGTAACCTGAACATTGCCTCTTCCTCTTACAACTGAGAGATCAGCCACTGCCGCCAAGGCAGCACAGCAGTGATGGAGTGTGGACTTCACCTCATAATCAGTCAGCTATTAAGCTAAGGTCAACGAAGGGCTCCTGTCCTGTCTCTCTATGGCTGTGCATGTTTTCCTCTCCTTGTATCCCACGGGCTTGGGCACCATTATCAATGCAAAGCCAAGACCTCAGAAAACACAGACAGTTGGTCATCCATTTCTCTTTATGTGTATGTGTGTGTGTGTGTGTGTGTGTGTCGCAGTAATCTGCCTGCCAAGCCAGCCGAGGAGGCCCAGAAACACAGACAGCAGTATGAAGAGATGGTGGCTCAGGCCAAGAAGAGAGGTGAGGTCTTTTCTTGTCCAATGATATAGTCATATCTCTCCGTCCTTCCTTTCTCACCTACCACCCACAATTTATTTTTACTTCCCCCTTTTGCGAAGACTTGGGTCATACCGCAGCAGTAAACATGCAAAAATTAGCGCGTCTTTTTAACCTCTAATGCCATACAATACAGATTGAGCTGATCCTTACTCATCATTGGTCACTTGCCACCTATTTGACAGCTCATCATTTTATGAGAGGCATGAAGGACAAATTAAAATCTTCATCGATGCAGTCTTTATTCAGATGGAGTGTACATATCTCTTTGTGCAGCTTCTTGCTAGCATTCAACACAGCCCAGTCGCTTTCAGCTTTACAAACCATTTTAAAGGTTATGTTTGAAAATGGGAAGCCTACTGTACATAAAAATTTATTTTGAAATTATTTGATCAAATATGGTTGCAAACTGTGCTTTTCTACAGGTTTTATTTAGCACTGATGTTCTGCTGCATCCATGGCTAATGCTGCATTCACTGGAACTTGGAATTGTCAGAATTAATTTTCTCTTCTTGATTCAGGTTTTCCTCTCCTCATGAACATCAGCATTTCTCATCAGTTTGTAGAACAATACACTTAAAGACCCAGGTCCCAGGATGGTGAAAAAAGTTACTCTCGAGCTCTGCTTTACTCAGATAATGACGGGGATCCAAATGGGATCCTGTGGCAACAGATAGAAGTACTGAACCCTTACACACTGCAAGGTCATCTGTGCCAGCAGCTCAGTCCAATGTTGAAATTTTGTCCCCGTGCCAGACTGTTGGCATAATGGTCTGTGTAGTTCACAAAATACCAGCACAAAATACCCTCATTGCCCCTCCATTTCCTCACCCATGTTCTCCATTCTTCCT
Organism: Myripristis jacobus; assembly: GCA_900302555.1. Classification (NCBI taxonomy): domain Eukaryota; kingdom Metazoa; phylum Chordata; class Actinopteri; order Holocentriformes; family Holocentridae; genus Myripristis; species Myripristis jacobus. Next base: position 6,134 of record OMLB01035841.1, on the reverse strand, counting down.
TTCACTCTCTTTTTCTCCTTCCTCTCACCATCTTTTTCTTTTCCATTGCAGAGTTGAAGGATGCTCAGAAGAGGAAGAAGCAGCTGGAGGACAGGTGTAAGCTAGAGGAAAGCATCGGCACAGCTGCCCAGACCTGGAACCAGGAGATCCTGCCTAACTGGAGCACCATGTGTGTTTACTAATACTCATTTTCAAATACATTACCAAAAAAAGACCCTTTTCTTGGATTGAGCGTTGAATTTGGAGCATAAGTTAGATGGTTGTTGCTAGAAGAAATATATAAGTTTAGTTACTGGTTGGATCTCGGACCAGTCCAAGCCATAAGTAAGATATATGCTCTGGAGAATTTCCACAGTGTTAAAAATTCAAAAAGCTGTGTGTCGGACTCTGAATATGTGTTGGTCCTTGAAAAAATACTGTTGATACAGCTCCCTCTTTTGTCTGCTCTTGTTTGTAGTGTTTGTCATGTGCTGATATACATAAATGTGGCTAGCCCTGTGGTTGAAAACAAATATTAAAGGGAGTAGGTTCTCATGACGGATTAGACTCCTTCATATTGGCTCAGTCTCTGGTTCGCTTGTCAACTACATGAAACACTGCATTATGGGTTGAACCATTTAGATTTGGTTAAAAAGTTCTGGTTTGCTGAAACAAAACTGAACCAGGGTGTAAATGCATCAAAGCATTATCTCTGACTCTGATTCAGACTAACAAAATTTAGGTAAAAAAACAACAACCTTGAAATGGTCACCAGTGGGGCTAAACTTCATTCTTTCCACCGTTTTCACCTGTGCCCTTCCAGGTGTACATCTCGGCGAGTGAGAGACCTGTGGTGGCAGGGCGTCCCCCCCAGTGTCAGAGGCAAAGTGTGGAGCCTGGCTGTTGGCAATGAGCTCAATATCACCCACGGTACGGCCCTCGTTAACTTTGTGTGTGTGTCTGAGGTACTTCAGTAATTCTAATGTACTTGCTGTAATCTGGGATCATAATGTACTGTTTAGTACTAACTGTCATGTTGCGGTGTAGTACTGTGTTGTGCCTGTCTTTAAACAGACATGTTGATAGCAGCATGGATAAGAACAGACATTGTTTTCTAGCCTAGGGTGGATAATGAGGTTGCATTCTATTCTGTTCTAATGCTCACACTGCTCTCACATTGCTCTTGTTCAGATATGGCTCTGAAGCAGGCACAATTGCTGCCTGCTTTTTACACACACATACACACACGGTACAATACCATACAGGAATAGCAAAAGAAAGAATGTGAAAGTAAAATGATTTTGAGCCCTAAACTCAAAGTAAATTAAAAAAAACAAACATAAGACCATATAACAAAATGTAAGAACACTACCTTGTGCCAAAGTGGTTGATTAATACTAACATGCATAAAAAACGTACACAAAAGTGAAATAAAAATATACTGAATTCCTCTTTACTGATTAAAGCATGGGCATTGATGACTATATTCACCTTCTGTAGCTGTGATCTATCAGTTTGTTATCTCCACACCTATATAGCCATGTTTACCAATACCAATAACAGATTGATCACAAAAATATGTCCTACATTCCAAATCTGAAATCTGTCACATGCATTTTCAGTGTCAGCCAGTTGATGTTCATTTTCAAAGGCAATATTCAATGCAGTTGGCAGGTATCACAAGAAGATGTAAGCCTAATGTGTGAAGTAGACTAGACTAAGGTGAGAAATGACAAATCGTGAAATGTTTGTTTGAAAACTGGAGTGTTAACAGGTATACAGGTGGACGAATTTGTCTCAGTTGTTGTAGTGTAATAACAGCAGCAGTGAGGTGGATAACAGAAGAGAGGGTTTCCATAAAGAAGGAGCATGCTCCAGTGCTTCCCTGGTACAAGATGGAATGAGCAGCATGTTAGAGACTTCACTCATTCAGGATGGACACTCCAAACACACATACACACTGTCTCTATCACACATCTCACACTCACTCGCTCGAGCTAATTCATGCTGCACTTCCAATTGGAGACTGACTTTGAATCCCCACTCACACAAACTGCTTGTGTGTGTGTGTGTGTGTGTGTGTGTGTGTGTGTGTGTGTGTGTGTGTGTGTGTGTGTGTGTGTGTGTGTGTG
>OMLB01035839.1:1584-16386 GCA_900302555.1 Myripristis jacobus | reverse complement strand
CGTCCCTTCTCAGCCCCTTCAGCGGCTCAGCGGGACGGGACGACGGCAGCCGGTGGGAGCCGTCCTGGCAGGACGCGTGAAAGCCGAGCAAAAGGAACAATATTTACATTTTCTAACTGTAACCTCAAAATGAAGTTAGAATAATATCCAGGCTGTTATGTGAGACAGTTCAAACCAAAGTGGATATTTTTCTTTCTGCTGTATTCTTGTCACTCACCTGAATTTAATGAAAATACTTTTACACGTACAGAAGACACAACTCTGCATCTCTGCCAGCCCAAAACACTCATGACAAATGTATGACGGGTGATTTTGTACGTACAGGCCTGCACTCAGATTCCTCACCAATATTCACAAAGCGCTGCAGTGTCATTTTTGTATTGTTTTCATAAAATGTACATGAGGTCATATCTGTTTGAATACTTTCCTGATCATGTGTGCTCCTAGTGTGATGAATGCCAAAATGTCAGCATGATGCATCAAACCCAATGAGCCGTTTAAAATAGTAATTCTTTCCTTATTAGAGATAGTAGATAATAATTTGAAATTGCAAATATTGTGATTAAAAAATGTTTTTTCTCCCTTTCCCTCCAGCACATCTTTGGGGCCTGATGAGACGAGCTCGCGGGTCGGATTTGGCCCCCGAGCCAGATCTCTGACATCTGTTTTCGGGTGATGTTATGACGAGCAGGTAGGAGTTCAGCGCCTGTGACTTCTCAGCGGCAGGACAGCCGGTCGATCCTCGTCTGTCTGCGGCACTGACGGGACCGGGAGGAGAACCGCGCGCTCGTGGCAGACAGACGAGGAAAGCGTTTCCACAGACGCTCACCACGCCGAGTTTAGCAGCGCACGGAGAAAATGACTTCGACTGGCTAATGCACATTAAGCTCTTCAACAGATTGCTGGTGACAACGAGACGCTACTTTCATTTCTCCCGGCTAAGCTGGCCAAATTAAAACCTTCCGTTCCATCTGGACTAATTCACAAAAAGGGCAGCGACGTGTCGTTTCTCTGTACTCGATGCGCGACGATTAATGTTGTTAGAGTCATTTACAGCGGCCGGGTGAGACGTCTCTGCAGCTGACAGAATCTGACAGCAGCAGCTGAGAATATGAAGAATCAAATCTATATTTCAACACAACAAGGATTTTTTTTCTCCTGGAAATGAGACAGGATGAGAACTTTATTAGAGCTGAAAGGATGTTTTTGGCATAAGGAGACACAACAACACTAAAACCAGGCACAGTTCAACAGCCTCGAGAAAACAGCACCACAAGCCAAGATCGTATGGTTCAGATTTCATGTCCTTCTCACTATGGAGGGTCTTCAGTTTCCAGTGTCCAGCAGGTTTAAGAGAGCCTGAGTGAGTAGGAGGGAGGAGATAAGAATGCCTTAATCTGCCAGTAAATCTTTGGGACAATACCCCGGCTCAACATGACCCTAAATCTCTCAGCCCTCACATTTACAAGCTGTCCTGTGACGGTGACCCTGTGCTGCTCCCAGTCCCACCTGACAGCAGCGCTGCCTCGTGCTGGGGAAAGCTGCTGGGGCGGGACATGTAGGGGAAACTGGAATTTTACCCGGCTTGTTCTTCTTTTTAAACTGTTAAACACATTAAAACACTGTTGCCTTCACTTGGCTGATTTATTCTCACTTTAAACAAAATTAACAAAACATTTCCAAGTGTAACGTGAGGCAAAAGACTGTACCGATGCCCCACTCCACCCATCTCTTCCCACTATCACAGCGGACCATCATCTGATTCATCACAAAACATCCACATTAACTGCTCAGATTATTAATTTGACATCAGCTCATTGGTCAGAAGAAAAGGTTTACATCACCTCCATAAATTAGACAATTGTCAGAATATAGTTTGTAATCAATAGAGGAAATGGCTCTAACAGTGTGTCTGCTTCTTAAAGATTTGTAGTGTAGCTGACATGCTGGTTTGTGCTATGGACTCGCAGAATTTACCTGAAAATATTCCTGTTTCAAGAAAAAACAGGGCAGGGCTTCAAGCACTTTTCAACTTTCATTTGATCAGGATTAAACTGAGCATCCAGGCTCTTTCTCAGGAATGTGCTGCTGCAAATTTATTCAGCTCCAGGACTTGGTTTTAAAGCCTGAATTTTGTTCTACCATTTTCCCACACCCTGTGTTCCACCAATGAGACATTTTCAAAAAAACAAACAAACCCAAAAACAACCCTGTGTTCCCTCAATGTTTTATTTCAACACAAAAAGAGTTCATTGACAAATCTGGCATTACTGCTGTCATGAAGAACATAAGCTGTGTGTTCTGTCAACATAAAAGGAAAAATAACGCCCAAAATGTCCATGTCCATTGGTACATTAATGAAAATGTATAATCTGATAGATTGGGGCTGTCCTCAAGTACCCGGATATCTTTGGCTGACCAACTGCTCTGCGCTGTGAGCTTCACTGGAGCGTCTGTCAGGTATCATTAAATAAATAACAGCATATCCCTTCGTCTCCATGCTATCAGCTCCCTGCTAGCTTCTGGAAGCTGCTTACTGAGCATTACCAGCTGTTGAAAAAAACAATAGTGCGACTATGTGATTAGCAAAAACAAGCCGGGGAGATCTAACTCTACCTGACAGAGTAAGTCGTGGTGAAGTTCACGTCATCGGCTCACCTTCACAACAGGTTGACAAGACATAAAGACATAATTACAGTCAGTTCGAGCACCGTCAGAGTGAGTACGGGTACACCCACTTTGCTGACGACGCTGACTTCTCTGTCTTTACTGATTTCCTGAATGGATTTGTACGCTAAACCTTAAGTCAGCTCAGTGTGAATTCAGCAATAACTCAAAGTGCCAAATCATCTCAAATCATTCCTCAAAGCAAAGTCACGTCCAGAGTTTCCCCTGTACCTTTAAAGCAGTCCTGTTCAGATGGGGTCCAGGGACCACCAGGGCTCCATGATGGGGGCTTCAGAGGGGCTCAACAACCCCCCATCAGACCACATGGGTCATCTGTTCCTACACTCGATTGGCAGCAGGAGATACGCCGCCAGTAGGGAGTAAAATGGTCATATATTGGTTAACTCTAGGCACCAAAAATACTTGGCTTAACAAAACACCTGCAAACAAACTCAGCACTCGCTTCATGCAAGAATCGAACTCCAGTCACTTGATTGAATGTCCTGTGTTGTTGTGACCGATCCACCACCTCAGCCAGCTCCCAATGAGGATTTTGAGTCTTGTTTAACTACGAAACATCACTTCACTTCCCAACACACCACACTGCAGCTATTTATACAACCAGTAGAGGTCGATTAACTTTACCTAATTATAGGTGTAAAGTTATATGGGGTTGTTTTTTGGTGGGAGACAGTCTCTAACATTTATGACATTTTCTGGGAGTCAGAACAACAGGCAAATAGATAAGCTTTGATTGTAACTTATAGCTCTTCTCTTGTGTCTCTGATCTCTTCTCCTAACACCAGAAACCTCAAAGTAGGACTTTGGGGCTCCTTGGCATGAAAACGTTTGGGAGCCCCTATGATTAAGGAGCTGTAAATCAGCTGAATGAAGAGCCGTGGTCACACCTCCGGCTTTCTACAGGGGAGATCCGTCATCGTTAACGCTATACAACCTCTCTGAGGTGTGTCTGTTGACACGACTTGATGCTGGTAGCCTCTTCTGTGGCGCTTGTGATCACTCGAACGTTTGATGTCAAAGAAAAGCTTCAAAAGCCACAGAAATCTGAGAATAAACCCTTCAAAAGGCATTCTTAGGGCATTTATGGCACAATCTACCTCTTGGGTTAGTTTTCAAAGAAAGTTTCTTAATTTCATCAACATTTTGCTTAAAAATCTTAACTCTCAAAAATCAAACCAAGCCGAGCCAAAATGCATGTAAAACCTTCTCTTGACCCCTACTCCATATGCCCTTCCACCTCTTCCATATCCCTTATTTTGACAACACGAGGATCAAAGGGGTAATGTGGAACCATATGGGGTTTAGGGGATTTGCCCCTATCTCGAGCTGATCCCAAATTATGAATAGACCCTCTTTAAGCCCCTGCTCTCTTGGAGGTTCACGAAAAAGTCTGTCAACCCCATAACATGCTGGGAAAGACGAGGATCTGTGGTGTAAGGAGTGGGCAGTTCAGTTCCCTTGGTGTTTTTTTTTTTTTCTTTATTAAGACGGGGAGCAGCATGGGTTAGAGAAAGTTCCATTGGGCTTCAATCTTCAGCCTAAATGTGGCCTCAGAGAGTCTCAAGCAAAGCACCATCTGTGGGATATTTTTTTTTGGTTTTTGGACATAATGAATACAGTGTTTAGTGGTTCTTACCTGCCCGTAGTCTGTGGCAAACACGACCACACCTCCAGAGCAAGAGGACACGGTGCTGGGAAGGTACTGCTCATCCTCCCGTAGCCAGACCCGCGCACCCTGCAAGTAGAAAAACACAACACATATTCAACAACAGCCCCTGATAGATAATCAACCACTGAAGAACACCAATCCAAAACAACAGTCGGACATCAAGGGTTGAAAAGATTGCAAAGGAAAACAACACGTGCTTCAAACTTGGGTTTTTCCAGGTTTTTCCCAGATAATATTGACATTAGTTTTGGCCTCCCAGGAGACCAGACCAGTTTACCGCATGAACGCACTGCAACCGAGTCTCCAAGTCTACAACTAGAAGTGACCTTAACATCTGCCATGCACTTACTATCACTGAGCGATGTTTGATATCAGTGCGGAAATGGCCTCTTTTAGCACTTGATATTAGTGTGAAAATCTTGCAAAGTTTTCAATGTTTTTTTGGAGACACTTCTAATGCACACCTTGAAAGATTAAACTCATTGTCAAACCTCTTTAACCCCGCCGGTTCAATCAGCGGTGTCGTCATTACAACGGCACGCTGTGTGGCTGAGCTTTGTTCAAAACCCAAGAGCTTTATTTTAAATTCTAGTGGAGATCCTAATGTTTCCAAATATCCCAAACATGAGCTGCTGAATTGCAGGGAAACGTGTATAAAACGATGCACAAGACATGGAGATTTCGTCTATTTGATGTGATGCTGCAGCCATAAAACTGGCATCTTGGCTTTGAATGTGTAGAAATAAAAATAAAATCTAACTTTGAGGCAACTTAAGGGGAAATTTAAAGGAAAATCAGAGTTCAGGGACTTAATTCAAACACTTTGCTGCAGCTGATTATTTCTCACATGCATCCCCCTCAGCTTCCCTCAGGCATCGTCACGGTCGACCTCTCTCCAGCCGGCGGGTCACAGCTGTGCAGCCCGCAGGAACAGGACTGCGGTGTTGGGTTTTGGGGGGGGGTTGCTACCTGTGCGCAGGCCTCAGCACACGCAGGAGGCCAGTAAAGCTGCATGTTTATTGAGGCTTAGTTTAGTGACCGTGGCTGAGGGGAAAGTAAAGCAGCCTCGGAGCGAGACCTGCCCCATTTACTGCTTTTGGTCGCTTCAGCGTTTCCCCGGGCTAACAGCTGGATATTTAATCACAGTTACTGTTTCCCCAACTCCGTGCTCTCTGTGAGGAGCTCGTGCAGAATTTGGGAAAATTTATGAATGACGTCTTAAGTATTTATGCTTTGGGTACAGCGCCAGAAAAAGGCTAACAGTTGTCGCTTATCATCTTTCGTTTTTGAAAGTTATCCGAGCCCAAGGTCGGATAACTTTCAAGATTCAGCGTCCCTAAATTCACCTTCATCTTTCATCACCTTCACTTTTAAAGATTTTTTTTTTGGTATTGTGTAGATGTAGATTCAAGCCCCGTGTTATGTCTCGTGTACAGTGTGCTGTGAACTCTGCTAATGCTAAGCCCCTCTTTTTGAAATCCTGCCAAGCTAAAATAGCCGGGGGCCCCCTCGAATGTGGGTCCCTCTTAAACGCATAGCCACATGTGCCGGCGTTCATTAGCGTGACTGGCTAATGCTAACGGGAAAACAAACGCTGCATTTTTGCGGCGCGGATTGGCTGCAGTCAGTCGAGGCATACCGACGACCTCTGACCCACATGCCCTAATTCTGGCACAGTCGCCCCAGTCCGGCCGGGGGAAAGGCATTCGGCTGGGAAAAGGGGGTTTGGAGACACACACACACACACACACACACACTCAACCTAAATCTCAGGTCTGCAGTGTCAGCAGTAGATCAATGGGGGGCTGTGTGTTGTTCTAAAGCCTCGGCCGTCCTCTCTGCAGAGGGAAGCTACACGTTTCAAAAGGTCCTGCGCTCTCCTGGGGAGAGATAAATCTGACGCACAGAGGAAACCCGGAGAGGAACTCATCGTTTGATCCCAGAAATCTCCCGCAGCTTTCCTCTCCTGCCATTCACATCCACCAAGACTAACGGTTCAGACCTCGCCGGCTTCGTCATACACACACAGTTTGAGTTATAATTCTCAGATTTCTGCTCTTTTCCTTGTTGATCTGCTTAGGAAAAAATTATAAAGGAAAAACATGATGCTGCAAACAAAAATGTGGAAACAAAAACATACGCTTAAACGAGCGATGTTTGGGATTTTTGTTGTCTCTATTTAGCCTCCATCTTTGTTGCTTACTGCTCGTCTCCGTGTGGCGTTTCTGCACTGCACTTCCCAGAGACCGCCTGTCAGTCATAAAGTGTGGGCGGGACTTTGATTCCCTGTTGATGGACTTTGAGCCACGGTGCCTTCGCATGCTCGCTGCCCGCAGAACTTTATTTTAAATTCTAGCGGAGATCCCGAGGTTTCCAAAGATCCCCAACACGCCCTGATGCATTCCAGGGAAATCTGTAAAAAAAGAAAAAAAACGATCCACGAGACATGTGGATGTTTTCTATTTGATGCGACGCTGCGGCCATAAAACAACAACATCTCGGCTTTGAATAGTTCACTCAAGCCCAACCACCCAGTTCTTCTTCCTCTGTTTATTCCAAACAAACTGGAAACATAAAACGACATTTATTTATATGAAAACGTGGCCCATTATTACCTCAAACAGATCTGACAAACACACAATCCAACTTTCACCGTGAAGTGCGAGCGGCTCTCGTGACGCCACAGAGGAAACCAAACAGCCCGTCGTGACATCACAAAGGAGGATGTCCCATTGTGATGCCCACAAAGGGACGGCGTGTGCTGTTTACCAGCCAGGACCATATGGGCATTCCTGATGTGCACAGCCCTGCCAGGATAATTTGACGCTTGTATCGGGTTTGGAGGAGGGGGATCGGGCGGCGGCGGCGGCGGTGGGGTGTCTGGGGGCTCCTCGGCCTCTCCAGGACTAAAAGAAGAGGCCGTCGGCACACTTTCTCAGCTCTTTCAGAGGCAAAGACCAGGCCTCGGCGTCTCACTATGAAAGCGCATTAACCCCCCCGGCTCTGTGTGCTTTGTAGCAGCGTGTGCCGCCCGCCCTCGCCGACGGCCGAGGAAAGAGAAAAGAAGCATCTGACAGTGGTACACTATCTTATTGTCCCTCCTTCCCCCTCCTCCCTTCACCCCGCTCTTCCTCCCTCCCTCCCTTCTTTCCTTCCCTCGCTCCATTTCAAAACTGTGGCTCGGTGCCAGAGGCCTTTGAGTCGCCTGCTCTGCCTCTCCTCTGTCCTCATTCATCACCGCTGATTGCCTGAAATCTGACATCAAAGATCGCTCATTTGTACTTTGGTACAGAAAAAAAAAAAAAAAAGGAAAACAAGAATGGATCAGCGAACGCCGAGCTGTTGACGGATGAAAACCACATCTGTGAAAAGCGTTGAGAAGGAATGTGATTTTTTGAAAATTACACAGAGGGATTTACAGTATAACTGGCTTTTCCATGACCTTGTACAGCTAAGTCTGAAGGCTTCCTGAAAACCTTGAAGGCGGTATTCCTTCCTGGTTTGTTTGTGTGTGTGTGTGTGTGTGTGTTTTTTTTTCTTGCGACGGGTCAGCAGCCCAGTTTGCACAGCAGTCTGGCTGCAAAACAGCTGATCTCGTAAATAAACGTGTAAAAGAAGCTGGGAATCACATTCCCCTGTTTGCAGAGAAAATCTCGATAATCCCCGACTTCCTCCAGAAACCTTTCCAGTTCATCAAAACCACTCAACACGTGAAAGTCTGTACACTCTGCAAAATAAACGCAGTCAGTTAATCTCATCTTCAGTGTTAGACAGTTAGGTTCCTTCCATGCAGTTTCACTTGTTTTCAGGATTTTTTTTTCCTGGGAGGTATAAATCTGTTAAAACAGGGCAGAGCAGCTACTGGGATCAAGAAAATGACAGTTGATTCAATTCTGGCAAAAAAAAATGGATTAGCTCTGGAAATAAGTGGGATTATCTCATCCCACTGGCAGATTTTTGACCTTCTTTGAAGAAAAATAAGATTTTACACTGAATATGACTTGCTTTTGCTTTCGCAGGGTTTCATCCACAGTAGCAGCGGTGAGAGAGAAAACTGGGTCTTGGCCGAGTTAATGTCAACACATGAGCGGTCCTGACCGGGACGGGCGGATCAAGGCCCAGCTGTTGCACCAACAGGGCTTAAATGTGCCTCTCATTCCTGGGCAGTTCAACCTGAGTAAACTGTCTCACGGGGCGGAGGAGTCCCGGGTCGGCGGCCTCAGACCTCAGAGGAGCAGCTCTGAGACCGGCCGGCATAATTAAACTGAGAGGGAGGCCTTTTGGGGGGCCCAACATGAGGGGCTTTCACTCACACAAGGTGATTTGTCCCATTATGACGTTTCAGTCCATGACTTAGTACTGCTACAGAACTGCAAATTCAGTGTTACATCTATCACTAGCACCTTTTTTAGGGGTCACTTTAACTCATGTTTTCATGATTTCACCTGGTTTGATTATTCCACTTTTATCTTCTTGTTTAGTGGGTCCTATATTTGTATTCAAACTGCTTTTTCTTTGTTTAAGTTCATCTGTTTTATGCATTTTTGGATGCATTTGATCACCTTTTAATAGTTCTTACTGTATTTTAACATTATGCAAGTTATATTCTGTTTAATTTGGTCTGTTTTTGTCTTGTAGAGCACTGTATAACACTGTTTAGATAAATGCTACATGAATAAAGGACTGTGATGTGTAAGCAAATGTCCTAGGACTGCCAGGAACTTCAATAATAGTCATTTTGTAAGAGTAGATGTCACTTTTCTGCGCAAATTTAGATGCACCATGTTTGAACTCCCAACTGTCCAAGTCACCCACAGCTGTTTCCTGAACATTTTGTGAGAACTGGAGCTGAATACCTTAATGATATCAGTTCAAAACTTTCTTTTAAAGCCGTTTTAAAGTGGATTTTAATGTGCTACGGCGTCACGCTGCAAAAATGTTTGTGGTCTTTTGGGTTTGTCTGTGAAATGTACGCGGGGATTTGTTTTGGTTTTTTTCAAATAGCACATATCTCTTCAAATCCGTCAGGGATAGAGTGTGAAGATCTGCCGGGCCGCCACCTCCCACTCAGGCTGGCCTCAGTCAAGATGTCAGCCACATGTGCTAATTGTCTGGGGAGACGCTCCTCTCTGAACCTTAACTCAATCCTGACACTCCTCGCGGTCAGAACCAAAACACCGACACAAAACCTCCCGCCCTCAAAGCTCTCGCAGCAAAACCGAGGCGCTGACCCGTCTCCTGCTTGTATTTTCTCTCCGTAACCTTTTTGGTGCTCGACATGTGTGGCTAATGCTCTCTCTACCGGACGCCCCGGGCTGGGAGACGAGGATCCGTGGCGCTGGGAGCGTTCGTACGCTGTCAGCGTTGGGAATGAGCAGCTGTCTCGCTGAGAGATTCCACTTCCTCCCCAGTAACAAACAGGGTCTTGTGTTCGACCACAGCGATCCTCTCTGTCAGGCTGACCGGCTCTCAATGGGAAAGACTGTGTGGGTTCTTCTTCTGCTTCTCCTTTTTTTTTTTTTTTCTAGCAGTAAAACTGTGACTCAACACAACTGCTGGTATGTTTTCTCCCAAACAACTGGCAGGATTAGCTGGTGTCTGTATTTAGGCTTCAGGCGAGTTGCAGAGCTGCTGCTTTTGTGAAGAAAAGAGTTCAAGGAAAAGCTCAAGATGAAATTTTGTCTAGCGGTTGTCAGCGGTCGAAGAAGACTGCTATTTTGTATGATGGATTTCTTTCTCACACTGGCCCTGAAGCTCTGTTGTATAATTCATGTTTAATTGAGTCCCAATAAAGCAGAAACTCGGCCGATGTGTGGACGCTCAACAAGCTTTTTGGCTGAGGAAACTTGTCATTAGCCACCAACAAATCATCAGATTTTCACGCCTCCTTGTTTCAAGCAATAGTTCCACCTGACAAGAGCAAATGGAAGGAGAAATCTATTCCAGCCAACACAAGGCAAACTTTTATTTGACAAATTAGAGCAATAAACGCCTGTATGCCAATGCTCTGAACTGATTTGATTGATTCTTCTGTTTATTTTTGAGCAATTGCATTAATTAGAGCCTTCTGGCTGACTGTTATCCCATCAGAGCAATCTGATGGGCCTGTTCAGTTCTTTGTGGTTGCAGACGGCACAAAGGAAAACATCAACCACGAGGTCGTGTCCTTCAGCATGCCAGCATGTGCTGTGTTGTCTGTTGCTGAATGCCCGGCTAAACATGTTAAATTTAAATTTCCCTTAGTCAGCAACCTCTGGTTCATGTATTTTGAACAAAGTGAACCTTTAGAGTGAAAGGCCCCTTATGCATACTTTGATGAACTGTTTTTTTTTTTTTCCAACAAAAAAGAAAAAAGGGCATTTGATGCTTCTGCACTGACCTTCCATCAAACCATCATGCAAGTGAAGCTTGACATTTCCCGTACAACCAGCGACAAACATGGAGGAAATAGAGGAAAGACGAAGGAAAGTGAGAAAATATGATTTAAATGGTAGATGGTAGATGGCATCCAACTCTTGGCACGAGATCGCCAATCGCCAATCAGTGCACTGGAATTCAAACAGAAATGGAAGAAATTGCACAACCTCTAGTTTTACAAAGACTTTCATAAACCTAACCCTAACCCTAACCCTCCCCCAATGTAACCGTGATGTTTTCGGCTGATGTAAACAAATCCAACTTCCTTGAACAAAGAATAAATGCGTTTATCGTGCAACAGTATCATTTTGTCCAAAGACATCTGTCAAACACATCGAGCGACCCAGAATAAATCAGCTTTGAGATTAGGACTGGTCCTCCTTTACCATCTTCTCCTCATGTATCTCCATCTGTCTCTCCTACCTATAATCGTACTTTGTGATTAATGTGATTGTGGCGGTGCAGAGGAGCATCAGGCCTTCAGGAATGAACGACAGTGCAACTATCCCACGTCTTCACTCCCTCCGTCCTCGTGGGCAAAACTTCCAAGCAAAATAACCGGTTCCCCACGGTCAACCGGGTGGAACAGATTACCTCCTCCTTGTTTGTACAAGCCCACATCCTCATCATGTTGTCTCGCTCAAACATGAGGCCAAGAGGAGAGACGGAGACACACTGAGAGAGAAAGACTAAGTGGAGAAGGTTGCGTTAACTGCAGGCAGAACTGCTGCTTTTGAAACTGCAGATGGGAACAAAAGTGAAGCGCGACCGTAGGCATGAGAAGAAGAGGCCGGTCACGCTCCACTTACGTGATGTTGTAAGGGAGGGGAACAGCCTCTGCACCTGTTTTTGATCTTGAAAGTTCAAGTACAGGTGTGCTCAAGTTTTTCTTGTTCTTTGAATCTGAAAGCTTCCGTGATCGTTCATGAGCTGTGGGACTTTCATGACCCTCGGGTCCTTGAAACCTTGTAAAGACCCATGTGAAGCTTCATGTCTTCATTCCCCTGAAAGACTCTCTCCTCGGGGGATTAAGCGCTCGCTGTGCCTCCACCCATAGCGATGGGAATTACAGCTCTTTCGACAGGAACCGGCTCTTTTGGCTCCGTTCCTTTTGGAAGAGCCGCTCCGAAGAAATCGGCTCGTTGTCAAACACAACATCACAAATCCCCCAACAGTGACGCTCATGAATACAGAATTCACTTATTATGCAAGATGGACTTGTAATTAGAGTCTGTTGTGAAGGGGAAACAAAAAGGAAACAATGGGCAACCTTGCTCATTCAGCCGGCGCTACTTTAACCTGATGAGCAGATGTTCTTAACAGACGAGAGGCAAACACAGACGCCATTATCGCCTCTTTGTACCTGATATTTTACTGTATCCATTGATGTCGTTCCATTGTTGTTGAAGTGACTGAAGCGGCTATCAGGGCTTTTGTTTTGCTTTGCCTTTGGCACGAGAGATAAGCGCAGGTCGGCTAATTCAGCGGATTAATAATTAACACTTAGAGGGAACTGCTTTTTATGGCCGGGGTTAAAAGTGAGTAACCGTCTCACGTAACCTGATTACCATTTGTGTGTTTTGAAATTGTCTGGATGTTTCTCGGCCAATGGGAACCAAGGTGACAGAAACAAATGTACACTGCAAAAAAATGGTAATTTAATCTTATATACAGAGTTAAAATCTTGTTTTTCTTTCAGTGAAGGAAAAAATAAATCATGAGATCATCCCACTTGTTCTGTGAGCAGTTTCATTTGTTTCAGTATTTTTTTTTTTTTGGTATAAATGTGTTGACACAAGGCAGAATAAGACCCATCAGCCCACTGGGATCAAGAAAAATGATCTCTCCTCCTGGCAGATTTTTCACCTTGTCTGAAGAAAAAACAACGCTTGCACACTGAAGATGAGACTTGAGTGACTTATTGAGATGGATATTTTTGCGGTGCAGGAGGTTCGTTTTGAAATTAAGACGCCGCGGAGGCTGCAGTCTGACGGGGCGACTTGGCGGCGAAATGACTATTTTCACTCATCCCAAACCTGCTTATGGGGGGTTTTCCTCTCAAATGAGCCTTTCTGTCAGACTGCTAATTTGTCTGAAGCTGGAGGGTAAAACTGCACTGCAAAAAATCTCCTGCTCACTCAGTTTTTTTGAAGTCTTCAACATGAATCCAGAATTTTGTTGAATTAGGTGTTATTTTCCTGATCCCAGTGGGCTGATCTGCTTTATTCTGATTTGTCCTTGTTCCCAGGAAAAAGAAAAAAAAAACTGAATCAAGCAAAACCACATGGCAAACAAGTGGGATTATCTCATCCCACTGGCTGAAGAAAAACATTTTTTGAAGCCTGAGGACGAGACAACATGACTCGCTGATGTGGAGACACTTTTTCAGCAGTGCAGACGGAGCAGGTCATAAATCACCTCTGGAGGGTGAGATTTACACACCTCCCTGCCTCCTAACTCGCTCGCAGCTGTTTCAGGACAAACCCTCACGGCCATTCTTGGCGAGGTTTGCAAAAATAACTGGAGAATGTGTCTCGTGGAAGTGTTCAACACGGTCTCCTGCGATGACAGTGACTGACAGCACAATAGAAACAATGCAGCGCACCAGCACTTAGTGGGAAAGGCTGTCTGGGAAAGAGAGCCAGGAGGAAGTCTGCATACTAGTGCAAATTGACCTTGAACCTCTGCCAGCATGTGGCACGGACCAATCAAGTCGCAAAGCCTTTGTGGAGAACCAATCAGCACGAGTTCGCCGACAAAGGCTGTTTGGATTCGAATGATTGGACACACAGAGTGAAGACCGGGGCTCCTGGGAACTGATTAGCCTGCTGTATTGACTTGTGCAAAAGTCTGGGAAAGCCTCACACTGACTGCACACACACACACACACACACACACACACACACACACACACATAAGCCCACGTATAGAATTACATAAATACATGCAAATATACAAACTGACAGAAACACTCATACACTTCCTTGGGAACCCACCAGCCTGGAAAAACACACACACACACACATATATACATTCACCCACTCATTCATTTTCTCATTTAGGTGAATACACACTTGCAAGCAAACATAAATACACACACACACTCATGCACATGTAGACATGATCAAACTCACATAAATAGCTGAATAAGTACACACAAACAAACTGGAAAAAAACCCCACATGTACAGTTAATTGAACACACACTTGCAAGCAAAAACATACACACACACACACATAAAATTACATGAGTCAGTCAGTTAATTGCATCAGATACACACTTTCAAGACCCCCCACACTCACACACAGCGGTGCATACACAAGCTCAGACTTACGAATGCACGCTTGCAAACCAGCACACATAAAAACACACACACACACACACACACAAACGCTTAGGAGTGTGTGTCATGTGGTCGGCGGTAATGGAGCAGAACGTGAAGCAGCAGATCATAAAAATAGCAAATGACGAGTTTGGAGGGTTTGGTCCGGCGAGAGAGACGGACTCGGAAACCACGAGGAGCGACCGGACCGGCCGAGCCGCTCTCCTGGACGGTGTGTGTGTTTTTTTTCCACAGTCGCATTTTGAATGAACTCACGGTGGAGAGTGACAGCGGCGCCAAAAATCCCTCGCGCTCCTGCAGACGAGCCGGTTTGTGCAAAATCAGCACGTACAGTGGATATAAAAAGTCTACACACCCCTGTTAAAATGCCAGGTTTTTGTCATGTAAAAAAATGAGACCAAGATAAATCATTGCAGAAATTTTTCCACCTTTAATATGACCTATAACCTGTACAACTCAATCGAAAAACCAACAAAAATCTTTTACAGGCAGGAAATAAAAATAAAAAACTAAAATAATGTGGTTGCATAAATATGCACACCCTTAACTAATACTTTGTTGAAGCACCTTTTGATTTTATTACAGCACTCAATCTTTTTGGGTAGGAGTCTATCAGCATTGCACATCTTGATTTGGCAATATTTGCCCACTCTTCTTTGCAAATATGCTCCAAATCTGTCAGATT
>OMLB01035832.1:11858-24942 GCA_900302555.1 Myripristis jacobus | reverse complement strand
TTTTTTTTCTGTTTTTTTGATGGCATATGTTCATTTCTAGCTCTTCCATCAATACCTTTGTTAAACTAAAACACGTCATCTGGAGTAAGGCGTCTGACTGAATGCCTGTTAATTGCGTGTGTTTGCATGTGAATACGTGCATGCGTGCACATTTACATGTGTACGTATGGTTGTTTACAATAGCAATTTTCGTTTTATTTCCTTTTCCAAAAACAGTGTTTTGCCTCATAGGACACGGCTGGTTGTGAGGAATGAAAACACGAGCATATGCCCCGTGTGTTTATGTTTGTGTTTGTGCATGTGCAAGTGTGTATGTTCTTGTATGCGTATACTCATGAGGGCCAGATGTCCTCCAAAGGATGGAAAGATGTAGCCTGGCACAGCCACACACTGATACATTTCTTTTGCGCACTTCACCAAAACAAAATGAAAGAAACTTGTGCGATCAGGTTGGTTGAGCCAGATTAGCAAAGATGGGGAAAATATTCCACTGTGACAAGATGCTGTCGAAACCCTCCGTCAGTCACAATCCTACCTGAGTCAAAATTCACACCCAAGTTTTTTCAGTTTATTTACTTAAAAAAAATAACGCTAATGGTGAAAAATCTAAAATATTTAGTAATAATTAGTGATAAAATCAATAGACAATGACCTAAAATGACATAAGGACGTAAGCACCAAGGGAATGCGGGCAGTGGGGAAAAACTCATACTGGGATAACCTTTAAAGGTTAGATTTAGGATGAGGTTTAGAAGAGGGTAAGGGTTAACCATTTGGCATGTCGTGGTGAGCATCAAGGCCAGGGTTAGGGGTTAAGGGATTAATGTAGTCAGTGAGGATCCCTTCCCGCAGTAATACAAACATGTATCTGTGTGTGTGTGTGTGTGTGTGTGTAGGAGCCCCGGACCCTACAGCAGGAGCCAGTGTGGACGACGAGAACTGCTGGCATCTGGATGAGGAGCAGGTTCAGGAGCAGGTCAAACTCTTCCTGTCCCAGGGAGGATACCACGGCTCGGGCAAGCAGCTCAACCTGCTCTTCAGCAAGGTCAGGAGCCAGCCCGCGCTCATTCATCCATTCACTCATTCACATAGAGAACATAGCAAACATACAACACATAACAACCCACGGCGCTCTGCCCACACTCATACTGTACACTCTGTCTGCATAGCTCCTTCTTTCCTTTTTCCTTGTCTGTCTTGTCTCTCTCTCTCTTACACACACACACACACACACATACACAAGAGACTTTTGCGCACAAACACACACACGTAAACAACATCTTGCCAACCGTTCCCACTGCATCCTGTTAGTAAGTACTTTCTCCCTCTCTAGTGCACTTGTATTCCTTTCAATTCCCTCCTGAGAAGAGGTCTTCTCTGCTCAAAGCCGTCCCTGACAAAACAACTTACATACATTGGCACATGCATTAAAGGTGGCACGCTGCCTTTTAGCTAAAGCTAATTGGAGGAGGGAGGGGAGGGCAAGACAAGGAGAGGCAGAGGGAAAGCAAGAGAAAGGGAGGTATAGAAGGAGAGAGAGAGAGAGAGAGAGAGAGAGAGAGAGGGAGGGAGCTTGCACACCATTCTGCCCTGTGCCCATGATTAAACGATTAGATGAGAGATCTGTGGTTCTTTCTGTTGCCTGGTATTACAGTGGGAGAGCTCGG
Organism: Myripristis jacobus; assembly: GCA_900302555.1. Classification (NCBI taxonomy): domain Eukaryota; kingdom Metazoa; phylum Chordata; class Actinopteri; order Holocentriformes; family Holocentridae; genus Myripristis; species Myripristis jacobus. Next base: position 23,275 of record OMLB01035832.1, on the reverse strand, counting down.
CCAGCATTAATGTATTGTGTGCTATGTAAAGCCATTATCATCTACCCTGCCTGGCTTTTAGAATGTCTCTTGAAATTATGCTCTTTGATGCCCGTTATATTCCTTTGTATACACACACACACACACACACACACACTCACACAGAGACACCCACATATACACTTGCTTGTGCATGTGTGTGTAAAGGTATGTGCATCTCAGTACGCCTGTGTCTGTGGGTTGCTCTCAGTGTGTTTCTGTATAAATGTTCTCATTTCCTTCACCTAGAGGAGGGAAGTGATGGATATGTAAGATGATGTGTGTGTGTGTGTGTGTGTGCGGGCACGTGTGCATGTCCGTTGTGTGTTATTCCTGTGTGTTGTCCAGTGTGTGCTGCATTTTGCAGAGGTGGAAAGAGAACTAGAATTTGCTACTCAAAGCAGACGGATTGTTATTGTGAATAAGTAGAATACTTCACAACTACTGTAAAAATCTGTACCACTTTACCCTTGTAAATGGTTCACGAATGGCTTATAATTACTTTATACATCATTAATAAACAATTAAAAATAAGCCATAACACGGTTTTTATATATTGATGCACCATTTGGCAAGATAAAGTTACTGCTGCCTTGCATCTGCTCTTTTACATCTTGCTAGTTGCTTAGCTTACTCTAGTTGATCTTGCCAAATAGTGAGCCTGTACTGATGGATGAAAACTGTGTTATAATTTGTTTATAATTGCTTATTAATTTTGTATAACTTGTTTACAACCAGATTAATAACCTAACTAGAAATCATTCATACGCCCTTAATAAGGGTCAGGGTTACTGTAAACTGTCGCTCTTAAATATGTACTCAGAGTAAAAGCGACTGTTTTGAAGCTATAACTTTATTTGGTTTGATCTTTTTCATGCAGTTCTAAAAGGATTAGAGGTCAAAGTTCAAAACAGATTCTTTTAATTGGAAATTTGGAAATTGCAAAAAAAGGTGAGCCAACAAAGCAAAGCCAGATTCCTCTCGTGACCTCTGCTGACGTCCACTGCGAAAGGCTTCACCATTTCTCAGTTTTTGGTGATGATGTGGAGTTTACAACATTTCTTCTCTTAAATTGATGCGAGTTCAAATGTAGCTCAGCACAATGCCTCGACAAAAATAGAATGTGAGTTACTGACTTCACAAAATCCAGAAAAAAAAAAGCGTCTCGGTCACAGTAACATGAGTAAATCTAATTAGTTATCTCCACCCGTAACATTTTGGTATGTATTTTGTTTGTGTTGTTTATATGTTGTTGTGTGTCATGTTTGTGTCCTTGTGCAGTCATTATGTATGCATAGTGCCCTGGGTGTGTGTGTGTGTGTGTGTGTGTGTGTATACTGTGGGTATAGTCTTTTGTCCCAGCACATGGATAGACATTATGTGAGTAGTGTGTGTGTGTGTGTGTGTGTGTGATCGTCATTCCTGTCCCTCTCTCTGCTCCTGTAGGTGAGGGAGATGTTGAAGATGCGCGACTCCAACGGAGCGAGGATGTTAACACTGATCACAGAACAGTTCATGGCCGATCCTCGCTTGGCACTGTGGAGACAGCAAGGCACCACCATGACCGACAAGTACAGACAGCTCTGGGATGAGCTGGGTGAGGGGAAAAACACACCACACACACTGTCGTACAAACACACACACACACGCACACTGCAAAAAATGTCAATCTTCACAAGTCATTTGGCCTCACATTCAGTCTCCGAATCTTGTTTTACTTCAAACGAGTGAAAATATTTGCCAGTTGGATGAGATAATGTCTCTTGTTTCCAGATTTTTTTTTTTAATCAAGCGTCAGTTTCTTGATACTAATGGGCTGATTTGCATTTTTCAACATATTTATTGGCGACTTGTTCCCAGAAAAATTCCTGAAAAAAAAAGTCAAGCTGCACTGGAAACTAGTGGGATTATCTCATCCTGCTGGTAAATTTTTTCTCTTGCTTTCAGAAAAGCAAGATTTTCACACTGAATCTGAGAATTGACTTGGTAAGATGAATATTTTTTGCAGGGTACATGCATAGAAACACACACACACACACACACACACACACACACACACACACACATACAAAGACTCACACACATATGGTACGCTGCTCACATTTTCCACTGTGCACAGGGACGGACGCGCAGAGCAGGTGGACAATGAAGTCCTGACATTGACACACACGTGTGTGTGCACACAGTCCTTCTCACTGTTTGTTTATCCTTTGTTTCCAAGACGGCCCACATATACACACACACACACTCACACACACAGAGACACACTCTTACCGCTGACAGGCCAGTCTCCCTCACACTGTGAATGTATGTTTTGCGGCTCAGCAGGGGTATCTTTGTGAATTACAAGCCGTTTAGCACAGCGCATCGCACCTCATTGCATCAAAAACGCGAGCATTGTGACCTGCATAATGTTTTCAGCGGCTGCATAGCATGTCGCTGATATGGCACCGTGCTGCTCACTGTATAGTTCTTTTGACAGACGTACTGTTCCAGCGAAATACTTACTTACAAACCGCAAAACCGACAAGCCCGTCACCAGGACAGCAGTTGTGCTGTCTCCAGCCTTTGTTGTTTCCCTCTAATGCCTTGGTTGATGCTGCTGTTGTTGTTGATGATGATGTTTTTTTTCCCTTTGGTCTTGTTCTGTACTTTCTAAGGACAGCGCAGTGATCTCATCTGTTTCAATCCCACGTATTTTTGGAAGAGTGTGTACGGTCTCTTTGAAGTCCACACTTCAAACCCTTCTCCTCGAGTCCTTATCACTCCCCCTGATGTGTGGCGAATGCTGCCTCTCGGCGCCGCTCTCTTGTCTTTTGTCTTTCTCTCCTTTGAGCTGCTGCTACTCTTCTCCTCCAGACACAAAGCCATGCCTCATTCACTTGTCCTCATCCATGTCTCCTCGTCCAAATCATCTCCGCTCCCATTTCATTTTCTGTTTCCCTTTTTTTCTGTCCTCCTTCTGTTCTTTGCCTTTTGTGCTCCTTTTCTCTCTTCTCTCTATTCATGCTCTGTCTCTGTCCTTGTCTTTGTCCTTCCTCCCAAACTCTCTCTGTCTTAACACACATGCATGTGTACGCACACACACACACGCGCACACACACACACACACACACTTAGACTGTACCGTGTACACATCTCTGGTAGTCTGGAGAGTAAAATCCCTGAATGCGTTTGCTTCCCCAGAGACTCAGCCACTTTTCATATTCTGTTTGTTCCAATTTACTCCAAAATGATATGTGTGCAGTCAGCGGTGCCTCAGGACTTGTTAAGTTCTGTTTTCACAGAGTTTTGTGTGCAAGATGGCGTCAGCATACAAAATGTGCTCTAAAAGAAACAGGAAATCAACTTTTTGAATGCTGCATATCTTTGAAAACTGCCTTGAGCTTTGAGTCTCGCAGTTTAACTGCCTTCTTTGGGTTTTCTAAAATCTCACAACACACGCCGACCTGCCTGCTATGACTCATTGTTTACGTCATTGTCACACATTAGGAAGTAGGGCAGATGACTGAGTTGTGTGTGTTTATATGTGTGTGCGTGTGTGTGCGTGTGTGTGTGTGTGTGTGTTCAGGTGCCCTGTGGATGTGCATCGTACTGAACCCGCACTGCAAGCCGGAGCAGAAGTCGTCGTGGCTGCGCCAGCTGCGCAGGTGGAACAGTGTGGACGTCTGCCCCTGGGAGGACGGTAACCACGGCAACGAGCTGCCCAACCTCACCCACTCACTGCCTCAGGGTGCCCATGGCAACCAAGGTCAGAGATGGACAAGTTTAGGTTTTGGCTTTGTTTGATGTTTTTTGTCTCTCAGTTTATCTATTTTATTTTTTTATGGATAATACACACATCGCATTTGCAATTTACTTTGCCACTTTTCATTAAATAGTAAATCTCACAGTGATAAAGGGAAGGAAATGTTAAAGATGCTACATGTAGAATTTTAAACCTCAATTTATTGTTGTCAGTTTAATAGATGCTATGGTTTAATTATATATATATTTTTTAAAAAATGGTAGTTTCCATCTATTTCGCACCAGTAGCATTGTTGGTGTGGGAATTTCTGAAAATTAAGACATATTTCCCTTAAGCCCTTTTGCTTCCTGCTGTAAAGAGGTTATTTGTCTTCACTGGCGTCACTCTGCACATTTCCGTTTTTTCTACTGAAGAGGATTAGCGTGTTGGAAGGGATTGTTTCACAGCCCTGTAACTGGGTTTGGTTGAGTTTGGAAAAATATTAGAGGCCAGTCTTCCTGCTTTTCATTCAGCCTTTATTTAAACTTGGACACCCATCGAGGCCGGACACCCTCAAGCGTGCTAAGTTCTTCACTATATAAAAAACAATAGCATTTGCAAGTTTCAAAAGATTCAAAATCTGTCAGAAATAAAATATAGGACAGTTAAAAAATTACTAACAGTTCATTAAAATATACTATATGATATATTTGTGCAGTAAAACAATGCAGCAGGTTTCTTGTGAAATCTTCTGTATGTAAAATTCAGAATTGCGGCTGCCAGTCTTCTTGGCAGTGGTCTCATTTGTTTATGGTAATTATACTAATGGCTTCGAATGAATGTGGTAATGATGTATTGATGTTAAATGCTGCACATGGCACGTCAATGCAACAAACAAGCAGCTGAACATGTATGTGAGGTGCAGCTGTCTGTCCTACCTGTCTCTGTCTCATCATATGAAGATGGTCTGGTATTAAACTCTTTCCCACCTCCGCTCCTCTGCTCTTTCAGAGCTGCGCCCTCACAGGACCGTGTTCACGCGGGCCATCGAGGCCTGTGACCTGCACTGGCAGGATCGACACCTCCAGCACATTATTGCCAGTGACCTCTATGCCAACTACTGTTACCACGACAACCAAGAGGGCTCCCTCTTCGATTCACGCGGCTGGCCCATGTGGCATGGTGGGTTCATGTGTGTGACAGGACATGTCTTTATTATTTAAATCTTTATTATTCAACCTCGTTGCGACCAGATGTTCTCATTAAAAATTGGCAGAGGTTGGTTAGAGAATGTCACAAATGGGAGAATGCCAAATGCCGAAACAAGTTTTAATATTGTGCCTTTCACCTCTGCGTTTCGTAGAACATGTCCCAACAGCCTGTGCCAGGGTGGATGCCCTGCGCTCTCATGGTTACCCTAGAGAAGCACTCCGATTGGCCATCGCTGTGGTGAACACGTTACGGCGACAACAGCAGAGGCAACTGGAGCACTTCCGCCGACACAAGAAAGGTGAGGCTCATGTTTATTTGTTTGTTTGTTTGTTTTTTCTCTGTGTGGTTTGGAATTGTGGTTTAATTTTCTGTTGGGTGAAACTGTAAGAATGATCTGTGCCTGCCAATTTTGTGTTTTCAGGCCAGCAGTATTGGTCGTTCACAGTGGAGTGTTGTGGGAATGTTCATGTGACCTCTGTCTGTCAAAAATAGACCTTTTGTGCTCTAAGAAGCACTAATTGATTTTCCCAATGATGGCTTTTTTTCATATTTTATAATGTTGCATCAGTGGTTTCGCATGGTCAAAGCCATGATACAAATAACTGAAACATTAAGTGAAAAAAAAAATAAATGCGGTATTATGATGCTACAGAGATGTCCTGGCTTACAAACTGTCTCTAAACATCACAAAATAACCACAGCAAAAAACATCATGATTTTAATAGTGAAAATGGAAATTATGAAGCAAAAATGACCATTTCCACTAAAATTTTGAAAGGTATTGTAATTGCAATGTCTGTCAACATAATTGTCATATGATTTCTTCACCATATCATTAAGCCCTACATAAAACATTTTTTTCTATTTGTGGGGACAATTTCAGCTCAAAATTTCTGTAAAAAAATGACATGCATTTAGAAATATATATTTTTTTGAGGAAACTATATTAAATATACCCAGGCAGTTTGTGTTAACTGTGCAAGTGTTTCTGCATTGTCCCAGAGCTGCTCCATAAAGGCCACACTTCAACTACCAACATGGAGGGCTGGGTGGGACACCCCCTGGATCCTATCGGGACCCTGTTCAGCACCCTGACAGAGTCGGGACGGGTGGGAGAGGAGGGCCCCAACACCTGCCTAGACCTCTCAGGTACTACTGACACATCTAGCAGGATGATGAAAACAAAAACTCTATAATATAGCTTTGATTCAATAGTATTTTGACACAAAAAATAAAGACATTTTGTGCTGACACAAATTCATAACGGCACATTTTTTCCCGTCCACACATAGGCAGATCCTGACTCCCTGAGTGGGCTGACTAAAAATATAAGTTCCTTTAGTTCTGATTATGTACACGGTGTCATGAAAAAATCCATAATTTATACTGACTGCCCTGCCACATTGACTGAAAATGCCACAGTGGAGGAATTGTTTGAAAATACTGATAAAGATAAAGAGTATTTATATGTCATCACTCTGTCTGCTCTTCCAGCCTTATAGGTCTCACTTTTCAAGTCCTTCATAACCCTGGGCTTAGGTTAAAAAGCCCGATGTTATAAAGTATAGTTTCAGTGCAGATCCCTCTTCAGTCTGTTTGTCTATTTCATCGTGCCTCTCGTGTGTTATTTCCTCTCACTTCCCCCACGGTTCTCTGGCTCTCCGTCCCTCATCGCCTCCTCTGCTCACAGAAATAGCCCTCTCCTTCTCTGAGGCAGAGCAGTGAAAAGTGGAATATTCCTGAGGCGTTAATCTTTACTTTGGGTGGTTGTTCGGTCCAGACCTCAACAGGCAGACTGACACAGTGGTTTTCCATAGGAGACAGGCTCATCTCGGCTCCAAACCTCAGAGAACAACACAGACATTGACTGCCACGGTATTTGAACTCTGTTTCTTTCTTCTCGCTCCTTCCCTCTTTTCTTCTTCTTTATAGACTGCTCCAGTGTGGTGAGCCGTGCCGACCTCCAGCGATTGCCCGTGCAGCGATTGCTGGGAGACGGCGAATCGTACGTGGCGCTGGCAGTGGAGACGGCTCTGATTGGCTTAGGCCAGCAGAGGGTGATGCCTGATGGGCTGTACGCTCAGGAGAAGGTGTGTCGCAATGAAGAGCAGCTATTGGCCAAGCTGCAGGAAGTGGAACTGGACGACTCCCTGGTCAAAATCTTCCGTAAACAAGCCGTCTTTCTGTTAGAGGGTGAGGAAGTGAATACACACACACAATAAGATATTTCATCCCGATATTCTCGCTGGACAGTATTTCACCGTTAATCTTCCTCTCTCTTTAGTTTCAAGCCTCAGCCTCTCTCTCTCTCTCTCTTTCTCTCCCTCTCCCTCTCATTTTTAACTCCCTTTCCTTTCCCTCCCACACACCAACAGCCTACACGTTCTTGCTGAAACAGGAAAAAAACACATTGGACTCTGTCTCACTATTTATTATCCTTTCATTTTGTGGTGCAAATAGAAGCTGAGCTGCCCTGGGCCAGACCAAAATGAGCTCTTTACACAGTAACACCAGGGGTATTGTGTCAGCAGATGCACACACGCACACACACACACACAAACACATGCACCAACGCAGTGTGTGCATTTACAAGGCTTGAGCTGGGGCAGAGTGTGACAACTGGGGTTTGGTTATGGGGGTTGGAGAGGGGTTGCACATCCTGGAGGCCCAGCCCAGTCAAACCTCCAGTCCCCACCCTAACCCCAGCCCTGCCTCGACCACCCACCTCTGGCTCCTTTGCTAACAGAGTGCCAGGCTGCGAGGCCTCCGCGGGCCCCCGGAGGCTGCAGCCGATCCCGTGTGTGATGTGGTCTGTGGCTTAGGAGCCTGTTGGGGTTTAAAATAACCCACCGGAGACGAGGGGAAGAGCAGGAGCAGGGGGAGGGAAGAGAGGAGAGTGTGTGAAGCCAACTCTGCACATGCAACCATATGTGTTTTGACGTCACAGTTTGTTTTGTGCCGCGTGGCTTCGCCTTTTCTGGCCTGTGAGGGGTACACCGAGATAAGACACGGCTCACTACAGTGCAGTCCAATAGAGCTGCCCTCTTTAAGTCGCTGACTCAAATGATCTATCATCTCTCTGCCCTCTGCAGCCAACTCAGAAGTTTGAGTCAAGTATTTCTTTTCTTTTTTCTTTCTGTCTTTTTGAAGACAACATTCATTGCAATACCGCAATCAAATAAATAACCTATTTTTGCCAAGATGCACCTTTATGACTAATAGCAACGTGTGTCGCAGACAAAATGAGACATAACACATGCACACACACGCAAACACACGCACACATGCGGCTTCCGGTTGTAGGCCTATTCCCGTAGCATTTCTATAGTAATTCAGCTGCTGTTGAAAATATGCATGATATGTGTCGCTGTAACAAAAAAAATTTGTGTATTTATGCCCATTTAGGCCTAAGCTGTTTAATAATTTATTTATTATTATTATTTATTTTTTCTAATGTTTGAAGAATAAGGAAGTAGTAAGAGCACATACCTTTCTGTTTCATTATTCTGTCTCATTATTTTGACAAATCTGCACAGTATTTCAAATAAGCCAGCAATTAAAATTATTATGCGGCTGTCTTCAATTTTTTTTTTAGGTTTGATATGCTCAGTATTATTTTTATATGACATTTGATTGATTATGATCATTGAAATTATTATTTATGTGGTCTATCAATATTGAAACTTGAGCCAATACATTTTCAGATTGCCAGGAGACTATTAAATAAATAGACAGATAGATAAATCAGTTATACAACAGTGTAAACAGCCCTATCATCCCATGCTGATAACTACCGTTTTCTACTGTATACAGCATTTAATGTAATGCACATCTTGATTTTATACATCCACACATTTGATAAGGCAGAGGACTTGTCTGATCAGTGAAATGCTTCCCTCTCATTGTGCCTTTTCTGTAACTCCCCTCCACCCCCTGTGTGTGTTGCAGGTGGTCCGTACTCTGGTCTGGGAGAGATCGTCCACAGAGAAAGTGTTCCCATGCACACCTTCGCCCGCTATCTCTTCACCTCTCTCCTACCTCATGACGCTGAACTGGCGTACAAGATTGCACTGAGAGCCATGCGGTACGTTTCTCCGGTGTAGCGCTGTTGTCCTGTGAAAATCCCGCGTAAGATCAGTTTTGGCAATTGTCATATTTTTTTTTCCACTTCAGTTGAAGAATCACCTGCTCCTCTATGAGTGGAGGAAATCCTACCTTGGGCAAATGAAACCCTTTCAAATCCCCATTGGAAAAATGCATGGTTGTCAAGCTAAAAACAAGGCTGTTTTTCTTGGTTCCTGGAAAGCTGACATTTTGGAAATACAAGGCTTTCACCAACAGCGACGATATGTTTGTGTGTGTGTGTGCTTGTGTGCGTGTGTGTGTGTTATTGAGTTCTGCAGGAGGCTGTAGTCCGTCCTGTTTGCGGGTCCTAACAGAGCATGAGTCTGACTGTATGTGATCTCTCTATATTAAGCTCCTGTGTGTATTCATCTGTGGACAATGTGTACATGTGTATGTGTGTTAATCAGTCTGTGCTGCTGTGTTTTGATGTTGTGACTAGTGGGAGCTGGATCAGTGAATATTAATTAGATTAATGAGAGTGTAATTAGTGGCTGTAATGAGGAGGCAGCACACACACACACACATACATACACACACACACACTCTCTCTCTCTCACACACACACACACACACATGCAATGCCGACAGGGACAGGGCAGAGTAGGGAAGAGGCCTGTTGTGCTTCTACAAAGCAAGGCCTCTCTGTCTCGTTCCCCCTTCAGTGAGTCCATCACCGAACAATACTGATGGTAAAATGATTAGTGAGTGGACGGGCGCTGAACTTTGTCGGGCTTGTACCATCATGTGTCACAGTTGGACAAACAGAGAACAAAAGGACAGCAGACGTGGCAAACACACTGTTGACACTCTCCTGCAGTTGACTAGTGAAGAGGTGCAGCAGGTCTCAAGTAATTGAATAATGTGCTGACTGAACCAAAAAGAGCAAGAGGATTTTTATGTCTCGCTTTTTCAATAAGCACTGCCACGCACTGCAAAAAAAAAAAAATCCACATCTTAGCAAGTCATTAAAATCTAATGAAAAAAGAAATCTGCTAGCAGGATAGGACAACCCCACTTGTTTCCATCCTGATCAACTTGTTTCCAGAATTTTCTTGAATCAAAGGTCATTTTCTTGATATTAGATCTGCCTTATTTTCTCTTGTTTCAACATACACCACTATATAGTCGTACTACACTGAGAAAAAAAATCCTAAATCAAGTGAAACTAGCAAACAAACAAGTGGAATCAAGTGGGGTTATCTCTCCCCAGTGGAACATTTTTTTCCACTCACTTTAAGAAAAATAACCTTTTTTATCACTAAATATGAGACTAAATGACTCGTTAAGATGGAGATTTTTTTTTTTAAAGTGTGTTTTATTTTAACATTGCGTGTACGGCTCCTCTGTCCCCTCCTTGCCTCAATCTCAGCCTTTTCTCAGTCAGTCTCCCTCCACCTCCCCCCTCTTCTTCCCCTCACCTCCATCCTTACGCCTATGGTGTGAACAGGCGATTTAGAAAAATATGGCCACTTATGGGTGCTCCTGGGAGCCAGGGGTGTCTACTCAGCACATAATGAATGTGTGTAATGTAGCGTAGTGTAATACGATAGCATATACCTCCCTGCTCCCACGGGACGGCGGACGGTTAAATATAGAGGAGGAAGTAAAAGAACCGGGGCTATTTTAATGGACCCATTATAACACTATCATTGATACAGGGAGAGAGGGAAAGTCTGGCTCTGACTCTCTTTCTCACGCACACACACATACACACACACACTCTTTCACTCACACTTATACCTACTCTCTCAATTTTTCTCGTTTGTGTCTTTGAATGGTTCTCTCGAAGCATTTCTACTGAATGTGTGCACATATTAGAGAGTGTGTGCGCACATTTTCGTTTGTGTGTGCCTGACTTTGTCCGTGTGTGTGTGTTTATGTGTTGTGGACGAGGTTAATTAAAGCATAGCGAGAGCAGCATATGCTGTGCGGTGACGTGGTGTGAACAGCCAAAACAAAACAGAGGAGCTGCTCGCCGGTTCGCGGGCTGCCCAGAATTTTAATGCGGCAACAGTAGAACCTCTTTCCGACTCCAGAGACTGTCCTTATCTCAACTCTTTGGAAGCCGAGGAGAGAAACTCCAACGGCTCGTTATCATATGAGATTTCCATCGGAGATATGAGACTTCCATTGCTAATGAATGTGGATCCTCTGCCTAATCCACCATCTTTGTAGATATAACATGATTGTTGTCTTAGGATAAACTAAAGGCTGTGATACACCAATGACATTTGTAGGAAGTGCAGATGGACTAGGTCTTTGCCATTTTGTCATATTTGGCCGATCCCAGCATCTTCAGAAGGTGTTACTTTCCCTCTCCATTGCCTTTAAGTTG
>OMLB01035832.1:0-10227 GCA_900302555.1 Myripristis jacobus | reverse complement strand
CCTTTTCACTGATAACCTTTTTTTTTTTAAAAAAAAAAGCTCTATTGATCATGGAAACTAAGCTAAAATTCATGGAGAAGTCATGGCAATGTTATTGAGAACCGTTAATAAAAAAGTGTATGAACCCTGTTTAAATGCAGCCACACCCAGTCAAGTTTAAATGTCCTCTTGCCCAGCGGTGTCCCTCCACCGCAGCAGCCTCAGTCAACACTGTCGCCCTTGAACGTTCTGCTGTGTGAAGTATTGCTGTGTCCCTTTCAGATGTGACAGGGTGCCACAGCGCCACAGGACCAGTTTGACACAAGAGCTGCCCTCCTCGCTGCCTCGCACGGGGACTGATTGCCTCTTAGAGTTCACTCTGTCTGAGTGTCTCACAGCTCATTGATAATATGCATTTATATCCAGGCTAAGCAGCGTTGTTAAGAGATATGCGTTTAATCTGATGTTTTAAGCACAGACTGACATTGAGAGTTTGTGTACTGTTATTGCAGTGAGAGGACCATAATGTTTATAGTTGATGTGCACCGGATTGCAGTAGTTTACAAGGTGCTAAATGAGAAAGTAACCCTGGCATGGAGTGTGCTGCACTAGTAGTGGATATGCTCAGATTGAGCAGGCCAGAGGAGTCCATGAGGCTTTTTTCATCATTTATTTTTTTCTCTCGTGGAACAATAGCCCAGTATGGATTTTCCTCCAACGTTTGGAGGAGGTTATTTTTCAGCAGGCCAGGCCTCTCAAGCTCCCATCCAATGGAGGCCTCTGGCTCTCTGGTGAAAGCCAAACAAAGACAGGAATGTTGATGAGGCCTCCATCTTTACCCAGGGCCTTTTTTGCTTTGCTACACCCCAGGAATCTTCCAGAAGGCCCCAGTGTGGTGGAAGGCTTTTAGCAGCTCTTTAGATGTGTGTGGAATGAACCCGGCTGTTGCTAGGGCTTCCAAACATCTCCATTTCACACCAAGTTTCAGTGTTCACACTCACACATCTCTCGCCTGGGTTTTTGTCACCTTCTCTCTCCAAGAGACGCTCCCACTGGTGCCCTCTCGGGCAAAATTGACTGAAGAAGATGGTGTGTTTTTTTTTTTGTTTTTTTTGTTTATTTTTTTTTAACATGCCTTTGCTCAGGTGGCAACACCATCACATGCACTTTGCTCTGAAATTGAAACTGGCATTTAGCATCACAATGGTTTTACTAGGTTCTTTTGATGTGTTTTCAGAAGGGCAGGTGTGTGTGCATACGAGTCTGCATGTGTGTATGTGTATCTGTCTGTGCGTGTGTGTGTGTGTGTGTTGCCACTTTCATTCATGTGTGTCGGTATGTGTTTGATGTGTGTCCAGCCTTACGGGGCTGGAAGGTGAATTCCTTAATTTCCCCGTGGACTCAATTAGCTTTGTGATTGGCTGCGGGAAGGCCAGGTTGTGCTGTCTTCTGAAGGAAAGAAGACCTTTGAAACTGAGGTGGAAGAGAAGGGAAAGAGAAGTGAAGCAGAATAGGAGATGAGCTGACCGCGGTGGTAATGGTGTGGCGGTGCCGGTGATGGTGGCGGTGCTGAAGACGAGGCTCTGTCAATATTGTAATGAGAGAGAGAAACTAGTGGAGCTCCTTCATCCACTAGCAGGTGTTCCATGGCTCTGACTTCATTATCACCAATTAGAGTGAAGAAAATACTAATTATACCTTGGTTTCTAGGTGATTAAATACTAGGTTGGAAGTAAATTGCAGGGATATGCTAACTATAATCCCCCTGTGATCACTGGAGTCCTGCTTTCAGGCCACTCGTAATGAAGACTTACTTTTTTTCTGTCCGTATTTCTCTCTGTCTGCTTATTACTGTATGAAGACAGATGACATTTCAGTTCCATGTATGAGTTTGATGACTCCTGGTGTCTGCCTGTTTGTCTGCCTCTCTCTGATTATAGCTGTCTTTGCTCTTATTCTCCGTACTTCTGGCCCTGCGCTCTCTCTTTCTACATTTTTAGACTTTTTTACTTAATCTCTGCAGTTGATGTTTATTAAATGCATTAATATTTAAACAAAGACATGAAACATTACATGTTAGCTAATTTCCCCATGCCAGATTATTCTGTTATCTGTTTAAAAGTAAATGTTTCAATTTTTTTTTAACCTGGAAAACAATGTGTTTTTAATAGTGATGTCATGTTGAATCAGTACGCCCAGACAAAAAAAATCACATTTTTGAACAATCGTACTGCCTCCATTAAATGAAACAGCTTCTCTCTCCCTGACTTATTTCCCATTTGGGAGCACCTTTAAAAGATGCCCCTCTGTGTTATGCTGCACCCTAACAACCTGTTGTCACAATGTGTTTGTTAATGTTGTTTTGTTTGGTGTGGTCAAAAACAAATGTCCATCCTGATTGACAAGGAAGTTGTACTGAACTGAACAGAATTGAAATACAAATTAAAGAAGCAGGAGGCACTCAAACCTGTTTCATTGTGACTTTACATTTTTAACTACAATTGTAACAGCGATAATAATATGTTACTTTGTTGATATCCTTTGGAAAATTAGTTTTTTCACTCCAAAGAAAGGCGGGGCAGCAGCAGCACAGCGCCCCCTGGAGTTGGCAGGGTTGTACTTGAGTGTGGCAGATGCTGACCAACAGGAGCACTGGAGCATCGGTTCTCCGGTTGAAGAGCTCTACTCACTTTGCTGTCCTGCTGTCTGTCTGTCTGTCTGTGTGTGTGTGTGTCAGGTTGCCGGTGTTGGAGTCGACGGCCTCGTCCGGTGACCTGTCGCGGCCCCACCACATCGTGTCCGTGGTGCCCAACCGCTACCCACGCTGGTTCACCCTCAGCCACATAGAATCCCAGCAGTGTGAGCTGGCCTCCACCATGCTCACTGCTGCCAAAGGTACACACAGTTTCACTCCGTGTGTACACAGACAAAGACACGTAGCGCACATAACTCCAGAAAAGGCCTGTTCTGTTTGCTTGTTCGGTGCAGCTGAAGGTAGTTGGATAGGATTACCAACACACTCACACACACACACACACACACACAAGCATAATCTCTGTCCTATTCAAAGCATTCCTGTTCTGCCCTCTCCCACCCAGGTGACAGTCGCAGGCTGGAGACAGTCCTGGAGTCCATCCAGAAGAACATTCACTCCTCGTCTCACATCTTCAAACTGGCACAGGACGCCTTCAAGATCGCCACGCTGATGGACAGCCTGCCTGACATCACACTTCTCAAAGTCTCCCTGGAGCTGGGACTGCAGGTACATACGCGCACACACACACACACACACACACACACACTCCCACAGTGGCTCAAATCATCTTGAATGTATTGCATCACGAATGCATACATCCACAGAACTGGAGCAGATAGAAAGGGGATTGCATGGTTGGAATCATTCAATCCAATGATACCATCTGTGGTAGCACACCAAGATGGTTGCCGAAGATATGTTTTTTTTTTCCCCTTTTTTATAAGACTGACATGAAAATGGGTTTTTAAAATGAGTTTGCAGAGTGCATATCAGACACTGACAATGTAAAATTTCAACACAATCGCTATTGTAATTTTAAGACAAATGATCAGTTTTGTCAGGCACTCATCCCAACCACCCTAAGTCATCCCAACCCTAACACCAACTCTAAAACATGTGCTAATTTCCAGCTAATTTCCATTTTTTCCAATTTTTCTTTAAACATCTCAACGGCAGCCAAATGACTGCCATTCAGGAATGCTGATTTTAGTGGAAATGTCTATTCAAGCTATCCAAGTTCTGTGGATACATCTTTCTTACTGAATGAAGTGTGGCCAAAATAACTGTGCATAATTGTGAATAACAACATTTTTTGTCAAATGGAATAACAGATTAATCAGCTCAGGCAAAAATGTAAGCACTATATTGCATTGTCATCATCACGGAAGGTCACAGCCATAATTGAAGACAATGCTCTATGAATACTTGTTGAGGACACTGCAGTGCACAGTAATGTTTTCCTAAAACGTCCTAATGAAATATTGCCCATGAATACTTTGTTAACTTAACAAATTTACACTCCTGATGATGATCTTCCGTGCTCAGCTGCCAGATCAGGAGCCAGCCAGAGATAACCAAAATAAGACTGGAAGTGGAGCAATTTGTCCTTTTAAATTCAAAGTGAAAATTGTGTCATTTCAAGTAGTGGAGCTCTGAACTGATAGCCTATAGGAACCGTGGTGGGACCTTATTAAATAATTTTGTCAATATAGGTTTTAGGTTTTTAATTAGGTATGTTTTGCCATGGAGCCTATCTTTGGATATTTTTGCCAGTTCAGACAAAATAATTGCAGTAGCTACAATAAATGTTTATTAGTAATATTAATTATGCTAATATCAAATCCCTATAGGTCCATACTCAGCCTTTCATACACGTTCAAAACACTTTTTTCTTCAAGAGCGAATGTTTCCAAGTTCTTTGAAACAGGAAAGAAGAGGAAATCTGCATCCCATAACGGTTCAATGATGTTTAGATCTGCTGACTCTCGAGGCCATGCAAGGCATTTGACTTCATGCTTCATAAAATATTCTTGAATTTGTTTACCAGTGTATATGGGAGCACTATAACCTTTGGATGTGGGAACATTAGGAGGGAACAGTATTGGCACGATAGGGTGCACTTGGTCCATTAAAATATTCTCTCATATTCTCTGGCTGTAATAGAACCATGCAGAGCAACCATCCGACCTAATGACTCCTCTGAGACGGTTCCCTGTAGCATTACAGATTCACCTCCATGTTTAACAGTTTGTAATAGACATTTTATCTCCTGTGTTTGGTTTTATTTCTTTCTTTAAAGCACTTTTTAACTTTCTCAAGAAAAGTGCTATATAAATAAAGTTTATTATATTATTATTTTTCTCTGAATGTAAACCTGTCTGGACATAGAAGAATGGTTAGAAGATGGCTCAACACACCGTATTACCTTTGCCCATCACTCAAATATCCAGGAGTATTTTTGTGTTGGCCCTTGGATATAAGTGGTTTCTGAATGGCCAACCAGCTTTGTGGAGTTACATTTTTGTTTCGGCTGTCACACAGGTGTCAATTCCATTCTGTGGCAGTTTTTGAGGCTGAAGTTTTGAGGCTTTTAGTCCCGATTCTGTTGCATGTCCGTCAATCCCTGTCAGTGAGCTTCAGCTTGTGACAACTGTCCCTCTCTGCTGATACAGTTTGTCCATGTGTGACATACTCTATGCTGTCATGATTTCCCAGACTTTCTAAAAAATATATATATATTACTGCATGAAATCATTTTGCACTCTTTCTGACTGATGCATCTACAAGTCGAGCACTGACTATTTGTTCTCTGCGGAGCTGCTAATTTCCTCGTGTTGCTTTGAAAATGTAAAAACTGCGATAATCTGACCTCTTGTGCTGATTGACAGCCAGTATGTCTAGCTTCCTTTGTGACTGTGACCTAGCTCATTCGTGTCATATTTAAAGTTTCTGTTCTTGTGGTGAAAAAAAAAATGTAATTCACATTCTTTATCTTCACGTTGCATTTTTTTATGTCTCAAAAAAATGGTACGTTCATCAAAACAGATTTTCCTTTGAAAACAGGCATTAGAAATACCCTTATTATTTCATCTCAAGTTAATCTTGCATCTCCTGTATTTCTGGAAATGTCGCATAGTATGCTTTACATCCCGTATTCACAGCACATTGTGGAAATCATGATTGGATTGGGTAACAAAAGAAAAACTACTACAAATGGATTTAAGTAGGAATGCTCTGAGCATTTTGGCTCATTTGGAGTTTGTTAAATGTATTCGACGTGTTTATCTACTATAGATCCCCTTTAGTTTCCCAGGAACCACTCAGCACCACTCACCTAACAAAACCCTCCGCTCCCGCAACTCCTTCACCTGTCATTCATTCTCCTGTCCACTTTCCTCTTTTCCACCCCTCCCAGGTGATGAGGATAACTCTGTCCACGTTAAACTGGAGGAGAAGAGAGATGGTGCGCTGGTTAGTCACATGTGCCACTGAAGTGGGTAAGTGATCTTGCCCTTTTCCCTCTTTACTTATTTACCAGGGCTGCACAATATGAGTACAGTTTGTGGTTGGCTCTTGATCTTGGACATTCACATTTTCATGTCAGTAAATAAACGATTAATTGTACAGCCTTACCGACTAATTAAGTGTTTTCTGTTTGTCTTAATTGTCTTAATTGAACATTTAGCTGCTGTTTCACGTCTGAATTTCTGCTCATTCTGTCGGCCAGGTGTGTACGCACTGGACAGCATCATGCAGAGCTGGTTCACCCTCTTCACCCCCACGGAGGCCACCAGTATCGTGGCCACCACTGTCATGTCCAACAGCACTATCGTCCGCCTCCACCTGGACTGCCACCAGCAGGAGAACCTGGCCTCCTCGGCCCGGACCCTCGCCCTGCAGTGCGCCATGAAGGACCCCCAGAACTGCGCCCTCTCCGCTCTCACCCTCTGCGAAAAGGACCACATCGCCTTCGAGACAGCCTACCAGATTGTACTGGACGCCGCAGCGACGGGGATGAGCTACACACAGCTGTTCACCATCGCGCGCTACATGGAGCACCGTGGCTACCCCATGAGGGCGTATAAGCTGGCGACGTTAGCCATGGCTCATCTGAACCTCAGTTACAACCAGGACACGCACCCGGCCATCAACGACGTGCTGTGGGCCTGCGCGCTCAGCCACTCGCTGGGCAAGAACGAGCTGGCCGCCGTCATCCCCCTGGTGGTGAAGAGCGTCAAGTGCGCCACCGTGCTGTCAGACATTTTGCGGCGGTGCACGCTGACCACGCCGGGCATGGTGTCGGCGCTGCACAGCCGCAGGAACTCTGGGAAGCTGATGTCCCTGGACAAGGCGCCGCTCAGGCAGCTGCTGGACGCCACCATCGGGGCCTACATCAACACCACGCACTCGCGGCTCACACACATCAGCCCACGCCATTACAGCGAGTTCATCGAGTTCCTGGGCAAGGCCAGGGAGACGTTCATGATGGCCCACGACGGACACATTCAGTTCACCCAGTTCATAGACAACCTGAAACAGATCTACAAGGGCAAAAAGAAACTCATGATGCTGGTGAGGGAGAGGTTTGGCTGAGGCTGAGGGAGGAGGCTGCCAAAAGCTCCCTCCTGCTCTAGAACTTTTCTATTAACTTGAGTCTGCCTTTTGAACTTCTTCGGACTTAAAAAAAAAAAAAAAATAGACAAGTAAAAAGAGGGATGTGACTTGTAGGATGAAGCAAAAAGAGAAAGGAAAAGATGACAAAAAATCAACAGAGCCACACGCGGTATTATTGTTCTTGCTGTTGTTATTGTTATAAACATTATTCCTATTATTATTATTATTATTATTATTAATAATAATTATTATTATTACTACTATGTGTACAGAAGTGTTTTTATTTTTCAGAAGAGAGGAAATTTGTCATGTTGTGAATGTTGTGTGTATTTCTCTACATGTGTGTGAGAGGAAAAAGAGAAGTGAAATGGCTTTTTTTTTTTTAATTTTCCTTTATGTTTATGATTTTAAGCATCTTTCTTCCCTTTTACAGTTTATATTGAGTTATATGTTGTCAAGTGGCTGAAGCCCTTCTACGATAGCGCTCATGGGAAAAAAAAAAAAGGAAAAAAAAAAAATCAAAAAACGTCTCGGCATCCTCAAAGAGAAACTAAGGCTTTAAACCACACAGAGCACCTCCCTCTGTCCAGGCCCGCACCGCTGGGCGCTGGTCAGCACTGCACAGCTCGGCTCGGCTCGGCTCGGCTCGGCACAGCTTGGGTTAGCACCGACAGAAAGCCTCAGTCAGCATTTCTCCAGACACAGCAGTAGCAGCAGCACTTGAGCAGCCATTAGTTTTCTCTGGGTCCCAGGCATTAGCTTCATTACACACAACAATGCTCTTAGCTAACTCTTGTTGTTGTTATTGTTGTAATTTCACCCACCTCCATATTGAGTACCGGTCCTCGACTGAGGACAGTGTGCAGGCTCTACCGTAATACCTTTGAGCCTTTCCTTCACCGTTTCACATTAGACAAAGATAACGAGTATTATCGGTACATGAATATAATGTATCACAGCTCTGGATTTCACAGCCAGGTGAAGCCCCAATCTGACTAAATAACTGATAAAAAAAACAACTTTTATTGTGTAGTTGATACAGATAAACTATACCTGGAGGGAAAAGGCTACCTCATAATACGGTATTGTACCTGCTCCCGATTTGTTTCTGCTATCACAATATTTATCATCTCTGATAGCTGACAGTGTTAATTAACCAGAGGAGATCCACTAGTGAGGCCGAGCATCTGAGGAGATGCAGAGAGAAGTCAAACTCCTGCTGACTGCCTCTGCGTTCGGCTCTGCTGTACATCACTGCCCTCACAAGACAGCAATGGTACTTACAACAGAAATTGGCTGTAACACACTCAGAAGATGTGTCAGTATGTCACTTCTCACCATCTCTATAGTTACCATTGTACCGATCACGGTGTTTTCCGAATAGGCCAGTGTCATTTCCCTCTGTGCATGTGAATCATAGAAATTAGACTTCTACTGTTATAGTTCATTGTGTGGAAACCTTCAGTAATTGTCACCAGAATGTTCTCAGGGATTTCTCTACACAGGAAAAAAGGCGGAACAAATGAACGACTGACTACAGGAAAAGACAAAACGTGACACAACATGAGCGAGCATTTATTGTACTCTGTATATATGCCATAGTATATGTCTGAATATGGAGGATCTGAAAGTATATGTTAACTAATTTATACAGAGTATTCTATGTAATGTGAAATACTTGAAGCCGCTGTAGTTTGCTCTTTCTCTCTCTCTCTCTCTCTCTCTCTCTCTCTCTCTCTTTCTCTCTCTTCTACTTCTTTTTCTCTCTCTTTTTGTCTTCTCTTTGTCCTTTTTCTTTTGTTAGAAACAGAGCATATCTGAAGGAGTAGACTGACCTTGTCGACGGGTTATTTGGACTCGCAAGGCATGTGTTGATACAAGAGACACTGGAGCCTGTCAGAAATACAGGTTGAGTCAAGTTGGTGATGTTGGTACAGAAAAACAATGTTGTCTTACTTCATTCCAACTCAACTAAAGCATAAAAGGAGAGGAAGGTAGACTCCTGCAGCCCTTTAGAAAACAATGCAGGATTTTCTCGAGCAACTTAATTATGCCCCTACGCTAATTCTCCACCAGAGCCTCCGGGAAAAAAAAAGCTATGATGTGCTTTAGTTAATGGGCTAATTGGCAATAGATGCAGTCAAAAATCATGTAGTGTGCATCCAGCCTTGCATGGATTTGATGACTCCTCGTGGTGGAAGTCTGCTTCATGACCCGTATAACCCGTGTCAGAGCAGCGTGATCGTGGTATAACTCTGTGTGTGGATCAACAAGACGTTCACACCGGTGTCTTTATGCATGGGTTCAACCGAGCTAGGATGAAAATTGGTCTCCTCCCTTCTTTCATCACCACAGAATGACCAGTGTCTCTTCTGCAGTGTCCAACTGTTATATCATGACTTGCCTTTTTTTTTTTTTTTTACCTTCTTTTACATGCAGTTTTTTTTTCTGTGCATTTTCTTTCTATCTTGTGTTCATTAAAGATAAAAGCAGCCTTTTCTCTTGCCTTGTCTTAACGCTTTAAAGTAACCAAACAGGAGATCTATCTAACAACCAAACGCGTTCCAAGAGGTGAGAGACAACCCACCTTGGTCCCAGCTTTAGTGTCCTTAATTAGTAAGTGAATGGCTGTGTAACTCATGCTTTAACAAAGCAATTCCTCACGTGTGTTTGGTGAAAATATGTTGTCCAGTGTCTCTCGTTCTCTTCAGAAAACGATTTCCTCTGAGTCTTTCTAGCTGTTTTATTTTAGTTTTATTGTTTTGTTTTGTTTTGTTTTGTGTAGGAATCTTCTGCTCTCCCATTTTATTTATTACAATGACCCATGTATACATGCTTATGAAATTAAGATTTGATACACCGATATCAATTTATTTATGTAACTAAATCACTGTTTTATAATCTTGTTAATGAGTCAATGATTGATTTTTTTTGTTTTTGTTTTTGTTTTAATAAAAGTTAGTTTTTTGAAACGTACGTGGACGTCCTCTCGAAGCTGCTTCATCGCACTCGCACACCCTGACACAAAGAGCAGAGCACCTGCCGGCTCGCACAGGCGCACTTGTGCCTCGCAAAGTCTGTCGCGGCTCATTATGGGA
>OMLB01035827.1:2619-14496 GCA_900302555.1 Myripristis jacobus | reverse complement strand
CCGCACCCCCACCCCTCTCCCATGAAAGGGCCCTCTGCTCCCTTCTGGCTTTCTTCCTCGCACTCTCAAAGGCAGGGAAGGATGGTGGCACTTCACAGAGGGAGGATAGGCTCTCTCTTTATCCTGCCGGCTGGAGAGACCCCCCTCCTTGCAGCATCTCGTCATCCGTCTAGCCGGCCGCTGGCTCTCGAGGGCCGGCTGGATTCAGCAGCGTGTGTGTGTGTGTGTGTGTGTCTGAACCACTGAGGAGCTTTCAAGACTGAAAAATCCACCTTCTGAGCCTTCTCTGCCAGCCGTGTGTTTCTCTGTGTGTGTGTGTGTACGCGCAGTGTTTCAAGTTGCTCTCCCTGGGCCACCTCAGTTATCTGTGTCACATCACAAGGTGGCCTATTAAGAGCACAGCAGAAGGGTCCTGTCTGCTCGTTAAAACCACACCGACGAGGGACGGGCGAGCCGATGGGGAGATGGACGGACAGATGGGGACAGCGTGCACCCCTCCCCACCACCACCACCACCACCACCACTCCTTTTAGTTGAGATTTCAGGATTGATCTGTCTCGTCAACAGAGGAGCAGGTGAGTCTCAGCGTGTGTGTGTTTAACAGCGGGTCGAACAGGGAGAGGAGGAGGCAAGATGGATGAAAGCGTTTGCAAGAGCCTCTTGGAGACGACAACAGCTCTTTACCTCTGTCTGAGCACATCTTGATGGCCTGCCTCTCTCTCTCTCTCCCTCCCTCTCTCTCTCTCGTTCACACACACACATCCGAAAACAACAGAGAGGGAGAATGCACTATGGAGACTTGTTTGCCTCGGTAAGAAGCGCTTGAGTGCATCGCTGGACAAAGCCTGTTAGAAATTTTAAATGAACATGCAAGGATGGTCGGAAATGCTCTTAACAGTTTAAATCATTTTAACAGCACGTATGCCAACTAAGGATGGAACACTTCTGCCTTGTCACAGCTTGGTTTCTGTCATAGTTTGCAATTAGAAAAAAAAACTGACTCAGCTCTCAAGGTTTTCCTAATAAATTCCGACATACAGTTACAATTCAAAACTAAAAGTTGAATCAGGCTTTTACAAAACCTTTTGGAAAAGTCAGTAATCAGGCCTACCATTGTTAGTCAAAAGCCATGCATGTGCTATATTATTAATGTGTTTAATCAAATTTCGTATCTTTCATATCTTAAAAATGCACCAACTCCCGTAATACTAACAATTACATAAAGAAAAAGCAACAAAATACATTTCCATCTGCACATTTTTTGCTGCTTTAAAGTCATATAGGTAAAAAAGAACAGTGAACAGTATGGTCCTCTTTAATGAAAAAGTAATATACTGATTACAAACTACACATTTCAAAAGCAGTGTTACTTCTTTAATTATTCAATCCTGAGAGCTGCGCTTCATTCTGCTACTTGTTACGAGACTTTTCTGTTACATCTCTGAAACTGGCAGCAATATCTTCTCTTACGTTAAAAATGAATGGTTTGGGAACCTCACTCCAACAGTGAAAACAAACGCAGAGAGAAATTCATGATGGGAAGAAAAAGTCGCGGAGCCACTGAGGAGGATAAAGTCGGAAATAGAGAGAGAGAGAGAGAGAGAGAAGTGGAGGCACTGTGGTGTCAGAGAACAGCCACTGTCTCCCCAGTGACCAGCTCTCCGATCCAGTTCTATAATTGCATTTCTAGGCGTGCACACACACACACACAAAACACACACACAGATCCACACACAGGGGGGGTCGACCAGCAGGTCAATTGCCCAGCTAAATGTGTTTTCCTTCGCCTTGCTAAGAGGGCTGAGCTGGGCCGAGCTGGGCTGACCTCGGCCAACCCAGACCGCCACCAGACCACCGGCACCATTACGGCTCCCCAGTCGCACTCAACCCTGATCTCAGACAACTACCACTGCTGCAGCTGGACAGGAACAAGTCATTACCAAGCGGCTAAGATGGCTGGACAACTGCATCGCGACAGCACCCAGCAGCACGGACTGTGGAAATCCACAATACACCCAAAGGTGACAACAATCAGAGTGTAAGTTTCTCGGGGAACAGCAGAGGGACTTTGCTTCTGTCTCTGAATCTGATGCTGCTGAATGAAGTTCAGACATGACTTGAAGAAGAAGATTTTCTCAAATCCTGTAAATTGTGTGAAACTAAAAATGGCCTCTTGACGTGAAAAGAACCTTTCAATGTCTGTAACTGTTTAAAATATGACTTCTATTATGTAGCATGTAGTTTGTCTGTTTATATGTCTGGGAAAGAAGAAAATCCTTGTGGGTGAGTGTGTCTGTTGTATCTGTTGAGTGTGTGTGTGTGTACCTCTGAAGCCTCCCTCCAGCAGAGCGGTGGCTCTGATCCTCTTCTGCCCTGCCCACTCGTACTCCTCGAAGCCTCGCCCATTCTCCCCGTCCATGTCTGCATTATCGTCCTCGCCAAACGCACCCTCGCGCTGACAAAATACACACACACACACGTTAAAACAAAATCACACACTGGATGGATAAAACCTGTACCGTGATCAGATACAGTCCTCAAGTTTCAAAACCAAACATATCACTAAAACAAACGGAAAACTGGGATTATGAAACCATTGATACAATATGTATATTATTTACATCATATTTATTTATTTAACAAACAATACATCTGTCAGTAGTGGATCTAGTGGAGGTTAGTGTGATGGGCAGCGATCAGTGAGGTGAGACAGAAGACGGCTGGTGATTGGTGGACATCTACGGTGAAATGTGGTTGAGCATCTACAGGAAAGGAAATCTCTGGGCAGGAATGTGGTTCACTGAAAAGGTTGTGCACACTCTGATCGGTCTACATCTACAGGAGGCAAAGCGTGATTGGCCGGCATCTACTAGGAAATACAGGTGTGATTGGTCGACACTTGCAAGAACTGCAGACGTCAACGGGTCGGCATCTACAGGAGCTACATGCCACTGGTTGTGCTGCATTCATGTCATGTGGGAGAAATGGGTCATATGAGCTTTCCTTCCCCCCCTAAAACCATTAAAATTATAAAGTGGAATATTCTTGTGATTGTAACTCTTAAAATGTCACATTAGGACACAAGGATTTTTTGGGTTTTGGTCGACACTGTTTGGTGAGAAGTCTCTTTTTCTTGTGATCCCATATGATGTGAATGCAGTACAGGCACCTTACAGGAAGTTAAGAGGAGACCGGCCAATGTCTACTATCTACAGTGAGTAGAGGAGGTGACTGGTCAGCATCTACAGGAAGAGAGGTGCTGATAGGCTGTCCAGCCAGCGGTAGGCGGGGTTCGGGCCCTGATTGTACTACCTGGAGCAGGCATTGTTCCACATGTCTACTCATCTCCTCCTCGCTCCCAGCCAATGGGGCGCTGCACAGCGGACATACCTGGCCCCCCTCCTCAGGCTTCCTCCTCTTCATCTTGCCTATACGGGCTGCAGGGGCACAGGAGAGAAGAGGGGTGGTTACTCAAAATACATACAACCTCAATAAGCATTTACGCAGTGTTAAGGTGAACCCGCTAAATAAATAAAGCAAGTGTCAGGGCAGGGTGATACGGACAAAATCACGTACTACACGATAACTTTAACTCAATACCTCAATATCTATTGTGATGATATTGTAGGTATGACTACTGGTACTTTCCTAAGACAAGAGATTTCCAATACATAATCATTAGACAATAATAATAATAATAATAATAATAATAATAATAATATAAAGGCCTATTAAGTCCAGAAAATTGCACCCCTTTCTTGTAATGCAGCTTTTAAAAACCGGGAAAAGACACCTTTTTGCTGATATTACAATACAATATTCCAAAATCTCAAGACGATTCAACCATGTCACTGTATTTTACCAGTTACTGGCTTGAGGGAGGTGCGTGCATACAAGGCAGCTTGTCAAACTGTGTGTTTGGGCCCAAAGTGAGTCCCAGGGCTCAGTCAGCTGGATGTCCACCAAAAAATACAAGCAATTTCTATGAGCCTGGGAGATATTCACTCATAAGGACGCAGTGTTGAAAATGACCGACGTAAAGGATTTAAGTAACACAACTATCCTTTGATTTGATTATTTACAACATAATACAGCTCTCATATTAAGGCTGCACCCGTCTTCTCAATTCTCTTCAAGCTTAGAGGCGATTCTGAGAGCAGCTCGGGCTAAACTTCACATGTGTTAGGAAAGAAAATGACAAGAGCCTGACATGACAGGACAATTTTTCCTTTCACCCCATCCTTGCCACCCTCTCTTCTACTGCTTCTTCCTTTGCTCTCTTTCCATTCTGTCACAGCTAACCCCCTCCTCCTCCCTCCCTCTCTCTCTCTCTCTCTCACACACACACACACGCACGCACACACATACACACATAATTAGAAATTTAACAGAGCAGAACAGCCGCCTTTGCGCCCCGAGTCTCTGTCGTTTTTTCTTAACTGCAAATGGCGCGCGGGGACATTAATTTTTAGCTGGCTGGGAAAGCAGAGGAGCCCAACAGGGACCCTGGGTGAGGTGATGGACAGAGCGGAGGAGGAGGAGAGAAAAGGAGGACATGAGGCAATATGCCATTACTGCAGGGGAGGAAGACGAAGGGGGGTTAAAGAGAGAGAGGAACTGCCTGCTCCTCCTCCTGTGCCAACTCTCCCCTGACGCTAATCGAGGGGGGCGTTGTTAAATAGGGAAAGGAGCAGGCTGCTAATTAGGTCCGGCAGGGATCTCTGGCCCCCCTCAACCGTGACACCCCGCCCCGACGAAAATGATTCCTCGTTCCACATGAGGACAGAGAGAAAGTAATGGAGGGCGAAGTTTAAACTAAGTCTTCACTGGCTCTTGTCACAGGTGGTGACTGAAAAAAGGGCGGGTTATCGGTGTATTACCTCAAGATGGGACACAGAGAATGTGTAGCAACGGAGATGGCAATCAACACAATAACAGTCAAGAGTGTAAAAATGGATTACCACTGGAAATATAGAGGAAAATATCAGCTTCTTCCAGTTTCCACTTCCAGTTTAAAGCAATTAAAGGAGACAGGCGGGATACAGACGTACGTATATCAATGGTCCCATAATAGAAATGTAATCTTTTATTTATAAACCCAGGCTCATGAAAACACACTTTTGGACCAACCAGGCAGAAGCCTGCCCTAACCCAAGAAGCTGGACACTATGGACTGAGTCCACCACTCAGGAGTAACAGGAGGGTCATTAAAATGCTGTGACATGATTAAGATGAACAGCAACTGGTGATTAAATGCCACAAAACCCCTGAAATGATCAAAATGGTCAAGTTGCCCACACAGGACATGTACCGATGTGCTCTGAGGCAAGAAACTTAAAAGATATACTCATTTTTAGACATGTAACCTCTGTGATTAAATTAGCATTATATGATGACAAGCCTGGTTGAATTTCCACCACGAGGATTGAAATCATTTACTGTGTAAGCAAGAGTTTTCACAAGACTAAGCTGACCAAACTGCACATTCAGTCTGTATTTTGATAATCGCCTAATCGGACGCGGGCAAATAATGCTGTGTCCAATGCAGACCAGCACATGGCACCTCTCAAACTACGCAGGGTACAGAGCCGTTAAGTTTGGGAGACAGTATTGCCTGTTTACTGTGGTATTCATTTGTGTGGGCGGATGACCACATTCACTTTTGAGTTCATCAGAAATTTGAAAATTCAAAGACAAGAGAATGACAACAGAAACAGGTTCAAAAGTTGAGATTTTGTTTAATAGAGGCTGTTTGGTAACCACTTCCCAGTTTGTTTAACATTAACAAAATGGGAGGGCAGGAAGTTGAAGCACTGTTTCCTACAGCATTACCCCAAAAAAGGATGAAGACAACTTAGGAAATCAATGTTTTTAACAAGAAATGGGGTTCAATTCCGTTTCACTTCTCTGTTCACCGTCCTCTGGTTACAGTGGAAGCCTTCTAATGGACAAATGGTCCTGTATTTACGTTGCATGTGTTGACATATGACTCATTTTCCATGTAACATTAAACAAATTAATATGACCTATCATGCAACCTGTTACACACAGTTTAACCTGCTGTCTATTGTTTTATGCAGCTGTGCAAAAAAGACAAACTGTCCCTACAGAGATAACTCACAGGGTTAGCTATACATCGCTCATAATCTGTAATTAACCACTTTCTATGATAAATTAAGATTGAGTCAACTCTTATCATATTGTTTATGGACACAATTTGTCAGTGAGCTCATGTTGTAAGAAACACTCCCCCTCTCCCTATAAAAAAAAAAGTCTGGTTCTTTCTTCAGATACCATTAGTAAACAACACCTTGCTTCCTCAAAAAACGTAACAAGTTTAAACATATTATATATTACTTGCTGTGACACTGACAGAATACATTCAGATGCACTTTAGTGAACTGAGCCTGCTTTCACTACCTTTCTGCTGAAACTCCATTAAAGCTTCCCATGTAGAGTGACTTGCCTGGGCATAGCATTTATGATTTGCTCCAAACACACATCCAGATAATATTTAAAGCATTAAAACATGAAAAATAAAGTCTTAATGAAAAAATATGAAGCGTCAAGCAAGTGGTATAAATAGATATGATCCGTGTACATACCATTCAATCTTGTTTGCCTGTTTGCCCGCACTCGTAAAAATGTCTGCAAACACAAGGAAAGGGACAGCAGGAGAGATGCATTAGACACTGAGGAGACGTTATTAGATGCTTACAGGCACAAATGTTGGTGTTCACAGTCAGATTACACTGGATGCTGGAGGCAGGGCACAGGAAACAACAAAACCTACTTCTCTCTTGCTCTGCACCTCCTCCATGACTGGCCTGTCAACTTTCATTCAGGGCGCCTTTAGCAGCCGCCAAAACTCACTTGGGCAAACTAACCGTCTGCGTTCCTCCACATGGCACATTACGGTAAACACAAGCTGCTGTCTATTATTTTATGCGGATGGAAACGGATTGAAAGTGGCGCCCGTATCGGCAAATACACTCAAGTCCGCCGCCATGTTGCCTTGTTTTGGTCATGTGACCTGCAGGAGCCGGAAGGGAAGGTGACGTCGAGTGTCGTTTCGGATTTTGACCGCTAGAGGGCAGCAGCGGGTTTCAATAGATGAGCTGCTAAAAAGCTCCCCTGCCTCTCATCCAGCAGTGGATTCAGTGTTTGAGTTACATTGTTACTTTGAATAATAATTACAACAGTGATCCTAACTATAATGGTAATTATGACAATGATAATACATTTATGAAATAATAAATTATAATTATCTTATGGGAAAAGTAAAAAACTTCAAAATGCAATTCTACTAGTAAAGGTGAAGCTAATTAACAAGGTTATACATAATATATGACAGTTTCAACTTTAACATCCATCAAAATATTGTATAAATGATCAAAACCTTTACTTTGCAATAACTGCAAATTGCACACAATGTGAATACTGGCTGTTTGAGCATAAATATCATCTTTATAATTTCCAGAAAATAAGATCAAAGAATCAAAGTAGTTGTAAACATTTGCTTTGTGGCCATAAGAAATTAAATTGGAGTCCTCATTATGCGCGTGTGGTGTACCTCAGAATGTTTCAGAGGAGTGCTACAAATTTAGAATGAAATGATACATTTATCTACGGGACGTGGGTGGTCCAGGACACCCAGGACATGAACCCCACATCGTTAAAAATAATGACCTTATCATTAAAAGCATAACTGAGGGAGGTCAGATGCCTCCTTCGTTTGTCCTTGTCTGTCTTGCGCAATCTGTATCCCAAGTTTAGTGTTTTTCCTTCCTCTCTTTAACTCTGCTGGGACTCAAACCCAGAGGTGTGTGTGTGTGTGTGTGTGTGTGTGTGTGTCTTTGGCGATGTGCTGACTGAAGCATCCCCAGTCACTGTTATGGATGCCCTCTTTTTGACACGGCAACAGTGAGTAGGCAGCGGTTCAATCCTCTCACCGCCGGCTTGTCGTCCATCAACGAGAGCCGACAAGCAGTCAGGCCTCCTCCCTCTGTTCCCCGTCCACCCTCCCTCCGTCCCTCTCTCTCTCTCTGTCTTCTCTCTATCCGTCCGAACACTCCTTCCCTCTCTTTTCCCCTCACCGCTGACACATGAGTTATAGGCCTGCTCGCCGTGCATCACCGCTACTACCGTATCATTATGATACACTCCCTAAATGGCTGGGGATAGGTCAGCTTTTTAGAACAAGGAAAAAGATATAGAGAGGAAGGGAGAGCATGGGGACAGACTGACAGGCGAGGGGAGGATGGCAAAGTCTTCCATTACGCCACATTTTCAGGGTGAAGTAAAGAGAATCACCATTGACTTAATCATTTGTATAATATAAGGTGATTTCAGCAGTTTCACTTAATGAGAAAATCTACTTTATCGCTATAAGGCCTTTATGAGCTGTGTCATCCTTAACGTATGGATGGAGCGTCTGCATGGACTTAATAGTTCTTACTTTATGGTGAAAGGGGGGAAACCCACTTAACCCAGTGATACATCATGGCTGGAAGAAAGGAAGCCCACTGCAACAAACTTTGACAAATATACAAGTGGCAGAGGCATTTGAGGGTTGTCTTAAAGGAATAGGTCAGCTCACTCATTAAGTAAGAACATAGACCCCAAAATGATCCATCTGTCCCGGGCAGATCATTTACTCTGTGTCGAGTGATAGCAGCTGACTGGCATTATCTCAAAAGTGCGAAAAGTCGAATGGATCGCAATCTTAAATGATGCCAAGTCAGACAGTTCTGCGTTGGAAAATGAGACATTTTTACACAAAAGTAGTCTGAACAAATAAATAAATAAAATATGAAATATAATATAGCAAAGCACTTTGAGCTACCAGGGATTACTTTCCCAGTTTCCACAGGAGGTGAAGGTGGTGAGTGATATGTATACAGCTAAAAATCACCGCAGAACAAATGAATACTTTGGTTATTCAAGTTTCTAAGATACAGCTTGTTATGTCGGCTGTGCTTATTGGCTATTATTTGTCAGTACTGTACATGCTCAAGTGTTGAAGCACTGAATGATAAACCAGGGACACATAGATGATGTCATTGTCTATGTTCTCACCCCTTAAAGGATCATACCGGTG
This sequence comes from Myripristis jacobus, assembly GCA_900302555.1. NCBI lineage: Eukaryota > Metazoa > Chordata > Actinopteri > Holocentriformes > Holocentridae > Myripristis > Myripristis jacobus. Next base: position 5,396 of record OMLB01035827.1, on the reverse strand, counting down.
ATTTTGATTTCTGGGGAACTAAAGATTTCACAACACATCATTGAAACCCCACAACTTTTAATTTTTAGTTGAAACAGCCACTTTATAGTATTCTGCTTCTGCAGTTTACAAAGTCGTCAGCATTCATAAACTACAGATCTGATATTTGGTTGTGTAAAGAAAATGTTTCCCCGTTCCCCAGCACTGTTTCACTCTGCCCACTTTCAAGTCAGCAAAACACAACGGTGCTGCTGCTTTTAGGAAAACTAATGGGGACGACTTCATTATAGTGATGGAATACTGGTGTGAAGAAAGTTTGAAGTCTCTGAAAGTTTATTTTCTTATTGTAGTGGCATGAATGGATAAAATGGAGGAAAAATGATATCAGAGTTCTAAAATACGACTCCACGTACACACATTTTGTAGCTATTACATTAAACATGCAGAATCACTGGTATGGTCCTTTAAGAAATGTCTTACCGAGCTCCCAAAAACTTAAGTGTATCCCTTTAACTGGCTGTGTAAACATATGGTGCTCAGAAGCAAACGATTAGAAAGTTGGGATGAGGGACCAAAATAACCACGGTGAAAAGATGGTGTCAACCTAGACTGATGTCATTTGCAGCCTTTCAGTGTGTGTGTGTGTGTGTGTGTGTGTGTGCGTGAGTGTGTGTGACCTGGTATCTGTCGGAGTGGTGGGCGTCTTCGGAGGACAGTGGCGAGACCACAGGAGACTCTCCCTCACGCTTGATGTGCACCGACAACAGCAACGACTGGAGAGAGAGACAGAGGGAGAGAAATGAAGGGAGAGAAGAGAAGAGAAGAGAAAAATCTATCACCATGTACATGTGTTACACTTTCCTCCGGGCCTAGATCATTGTATACAGAATTATTTAGAAAGAAAAGTCATGGCAGAAAGGTAAAGTTAGGAGAGTTTTTTATGAGCCACAGCTAGACTTGTTATGTACAATTTGAGAATGGAATACATCATCGATGTCTATCTCTGTGCCAAGGCCATCGGTGTACGCAAGGGTATAAACATTTCAACTTTTCTGTATATAAAAAATAAGGAGATGCTTTTTCTCAACAAATAAAGATTGAGGGAATCTTTACCCTTGGAGAATTTCAAAAGCGTTATTGCCGTGGTCACTGAGTGCCACACTTCATTGATGAAGACTGTAACCCGCCTGACTTTGTCTATAAAGTCCCTTCTGCTGATTAGAGTTAATGTTTATGAGACATTAAGAGGAGTTAGGGAAGAGCGAGTGATTGAAAAGGAAGGAAAAGAGCAGGAGGAGAGGGAAGGGTAAACATCTCAAAAGGGGGGAGAGTAACTATCTGACGTTACGGGACATTTTGTCTGTCCATAAAGCTGTCTTGCAGCGCTTCTCACATATACACACACACGCAATCCTAACCCACTCAGTGACAAAGCCAATCCAGTTAATTCCTCAAATGAACAAGTGAGTAAAAGAGGGAATCGAATGGAGGAGAAAAAGAGGGAAAAAGCAAGGAGCAATATCCCCTATTTCCTACTACGCTTAGTCTTGTAACTGTGTGTGTGCTTATTTTTTTTTACTGTGTGACTGTGTAGTGCGGTGCTGCTTTTTATTCTTCCAGGCAGCTATGAAATATTTGTATTTACAGTCGTCTCCTATTAATCAAGCAGAAAGGGGCAGAGCAGAGACTTAAGTGCTCGACAGCCGTAATCTAATAATAATATGTGAGAAATGACCAACCTCCTGAGCTGCCACAGTAAATTGGACATTATGCATGGGCCCTTTATGCGTCTGTGTGTATGTGTACGTGAATGTGTGTGTGTGTGTGTGTGGTCTGGAGTCTAAAAAGGTCAGGAAATAATTTACCTGAGGGCTTTGTGTGGGATATGTTCCAATTTTATCACAGGACTCTGACATTTAAGTGTATTCTACCACGCTCGATTAGAAATGAGAGAATCTTGCGTGGAGATTTCATACTTGTAAACGGGTCAGTTTGCTGAACGTGCACAGTGGGCGAGTCAAGGTTGCAATGCGAAAGTGGATTCAGCTGATTGTGTGCATCTTTCAGGACTTACCTGGCACTGAGGAGAATCCAAATCCAATTTAAATGTACAGAGCATCGCAGAACGTATGCGTGTTGCGTTTAAGTATTACATATTTTGACGGCACTTTGATTTGTGTTTTGCAAGTATGCTGCCAAAACATCTCCATGTTAACAAGACATTTAACCTCATATTAAAATGGGATGAGATAATCCCACTTGTTTCCAGTGCAAATCAACTTGTCTCCTCAGAGAGCTAAATTTGGTGTTTCCTTCTGCTCTGGAGGAACGCTCCAACATCGATAAATTAAAAGTCAAACAATTGACCTGTCTAAACGTTGCTGATGTTGCAGCAATGCCTGATGATGCAATCAGTGAATCTGCTATGGTTGGTTTAACACTGACCAATGGTTTTGACCCAAAGGAGGGAATTACACTGAATTACAGTGTGATTCATCGGGTCTGGAAAGCCTGCTGCTTGTCTCCAAAGTTGTCTTCAATCAAGTGTCATTTTCTTGATATTAGTGCATTAATCTGCCTTGTTTCAACATATTTGTGCTTGTTACCAGAAAAAGTCCTGAAGCAAGAGAAACTCTGTGACAAACAAGTGGGATTATTTTACACTGAATATGACACTGGTTAATACTGAGAATTTTTTTGCAGTGTGACTGTGCAGAGGAAAGAAAAAAGGAAAGAAAGAGAATGTGTGTTTGTGTGTGTGTGTGTGTGTGTGTGTGTGTGTGTGTGTGTGTGTTCTA
>OMLB01035825.1:43738-76585 GCA_900302555.1 Myripristis jacobus | reverse complement strand
CCCTAACCCCACACCTCCAGCGCCCACCACAGCAGCAGAAGCGAGCTGAAGGCAGCTGGCAAGACCCCCCTGAGTCTCTCCATCAGGCCCCCTGTCAGTCCAGGATAGCTGACCTTCTCTCAGAGGGCCAACATGGAACATGAAAAAAATATAATTTACAATAATGAAACATGTATCTTGGTTGGAAATAAAGGTTTTGGCCCTGATTTGGGTTATCCAAACATGACTGCATGTGTGTGGTTATAAGACTTTATTTATTATTTATTGGTCTATTTCCTATTGTTGATGAATCAGTAAGCAATACAGATCCAAACTGAACACTCAGACTGGAAAATAGAAAAACATTTTGCTTTGATGGGGTTAAACGTATGGTCAGATAGGACTGCTTCATAATAAGCACTCAGTGACACAGGTATATATGGTGACATATTTCTGTCTGTACATGTAATTTTAACCACAAAAATGTTTTTGTCAGCAGCAGTAGCCTATTAGATTTATGAATGTGTACCTATTTTTCTCATTATATGATAACCCTTACGTGAAAAGCATGAATATGAAATAGCAGTGGCTAATCTTACACTGGACGTTTTACATTATACAAATTTCTATGTGCATGCATCAAAACGACGCCTTTTCATGTTTATTCCTTCTTCATTTCCCCACAACCGTCCCTCCCATGGATAGGGCGTCACTTATTGGTTGAGAATTGAAACAAGGCCCGCCTTAAAAAGTCTGATTAACCAATCAAAACCCAGCTTCATTGAACAGCTTCGAGAGGTGGGCGGAGAACGCGCAAAATTTGAAAGTTGACCGGAAACAACGTTGACCAAGGAAACACACTGTACCCCTGCTCGTTAGCTAGCCTAATGTCTCATTTTACCCCAGAAGAACAATTTTAAAGACCTACATGGCAGTCTGGTAAGTGAGGCCGTCGTTTTGCCACGGAAGATACAGCTGAAGTGCATTTGTTTGTGTGTTTTCTTTATGACAGAGTGACGAGCTAACGTTAGCCAGCGTTCAAGTAGCGTTAGCACGTTAACGTCATTTTGTTGACATTTGTCGCCCCGGTTTTCCCGTGGTTTAGCTCCATAACAGCGTTGGAAATATCTTCACCAAAAAGTAAAGTTACACACTAAGCACAGACATCGGTCATTGTGAACTAATGTGTGTGTGCGTGTGTGTGTGTTTGCTTAGTTTAGGTTATTTGTTTTAAAGAAGCCATGTTGAAGTTCAAATACGTAAGTCAAGGAAACATGAAGCTGCTGCCATCCTCCGCCGACCCCATCACGAGCCGCAGCTCCCGACTCAACCACCTGTTCCAGGTAAGTTTACATCTAAAATTTACCTTAGCCCTAATACAGCTGATTTTGATAGTGTAATTGACAGTGGCTCTAGATAAATTATGTCTCCTGTCAAAATGTGATTAGGCACTTTTAATCCAACCAAAAGATTATCTTCACTGATGATGACATTTTTCTGTTTTTAATGTGTTGCTGTTGTTTACTTGTGTGTAGACATGCATTGTCTAAATGCATCCCAGGCAGTTTATGGCAACCTACAAGGACTGATTTCCTCATCCTGTTTTCATGTGTGGTCCCCAGGGTCGGGTCAGTCTGTGTGGCCAGCAGGGAGGATGCACGCTGGGCCGGGAGGAGTTTCTGGAGGCTCTGCTGCTGCTCTACCAGGAGTGCACCTCCCCAGAGCTCATGAAGATACAACATGTGGCCAACTTTGTCAACAAGTGTAAGTGTACATTTTGATGCATGCATATTGTTCCTCCGTCCATATGGAACTGGATTCCTAGTTCAGTTCAATGTGCTGTGTTCATTGTGTTGCAAAGCTGTGTATTATTATTTATTTATTTATTTTGACAGTATAAGGTGTTGTATTTGGAATATGTTTTGAACTTTCCTTGCAAAAGTGTGTTAACTGTGTGTTAACAGTGTCTCTGTGTGTGTCTGTGTAACAGTTTCTGAGGTGGTGTCAGAGCTACGTGCCTTGCAACCTGGTCCTCATGACTTTGAAGTGTGTGCTGTGGTGGGTCGCGGCCGTTTTGCAGAGGTCCAAGTTGCCAGAGAGAAGGCCACTGGGGATGTTTGTGCCCTGAAAATCATGAACAAGACAGTTTTACGCACTCAAGAAAATGTAAGATCATTATTTTTTTACTGTATTGATAAAGCATTGAAAAACTATGAAATAAAATTGCCATTTATTACATTTATTTATTTATATACATGAGGGGGGTAGAATAGTAGAAATATCTCTCAATAAAATGCAGTCCACTACAGCAGCACAAGTGTGAGCTCAATGCCAAACATATAATTGAATGAACACCTCTGTTACCATGACAAAAAGAAAACCTGAGCATTATAGGCATCATTAAAGTAAACTCTGTGGCAGAACAGTTGTATCGGCTTGTATTAGATTGTACAGGTGTACCTAATAAAGTGGCCGCTGTGTGTTTGTGTGTATCTATATCTATCTATACTTATATCTATCTGTCTATAGATAGATAGATAGATAGATAGATAGATAGACAGATAGATATACACAACCATTTCATAACCAACCAAACAAAAGCATTAAAGTTTACTCCTCATTTGAAAAACATGTGAACGTGGATGCTGACAAATACTGGCCACTAAAAAGGTGCAATTTGTCATGAACTAGTCATGCATAAGTGAAATTTTATCAACAAAAATCTGTTGAGATGTTGTAATAAAGCCTCTGCTTTGCTTTTATTTTGTATGTTGTGTATCTATAGGACTGCAGTAGCCATATTGGATTTAATTTTTTTTTTTATCATTGTTATTAATATTTTAATGTTATCCACACTATCAGCTTTTAGAGGTTGCAGTTAGAGGAAATGTCCAATAGGGGGAGCCATTAGACAGTCTCAGACAAATTCCAATAAGAATCTGAATTCACAGTTGTGCTTCTTGGCATGTGATTAGGAGAACAGAGGGATCTCAGTCAGAATAGTACATGAGCTGCTACAGCTAGGGATCTGCAGAGAGCAATAAAAAGAACATCATGTATGTAGAAGAAATGTATTGATCAGGTCCCCTGTGATTATGTTTGAGTAATATGAAATGACATTCTGCATATACATGTAAAAGAGAATGGAGATTTTCAGAAATTGCCTCTATAACAGAAACTGAAGCTGGGAAATTTAAGTTCAGGCTTATATTTAACATGGGACATGGACCTCAGTGCATAGTCTTCTCTCAAGAAGTTAGTTAATGTTTGCTGCAGCAAGACAGTTATCCTAAATATCACCTTAACCGTCAAATTAAATGGCATGAAACCTGTTAAAGTTCAGATTACATTTAGGTGCCTTGGAAGTATGAAGTAACTACTTCTCTGTGGTTTAGACAAATTGATTTATATGGCTGATACGTTACTCCAGGTTATAAGTCGTGTATCTCTGCTGTTCCATGTACTTAGGTGGTAATTACTGTTTATCTATTTTTTCACACTTGCTGACTATGAGTTTCTAATTCCTCTCAGGTGGTTTTTCATGAAGAGGAGCGGAGGATCTTGGCTCTCAACAGCAGTCCCTGGATCCCACAGCTTCTCTGTGCCTTCCAGGATAAAGAACAAGTCTACCTGGTAAGACTACAGTATGACGTCTTTTTTGGGGATGGACTAAAACGGCTGTTCTATTTTTAATGTGTTTTGGCTAGAGATATGCTGTAAGATGGCATCTTTTGCATATGCCCATTGGCTACATGGCAGGTAGGCTATAGACTGTAATATATGCCATGCTGAATAGCACAAACTATGTGATACTTGCTTGGTGAAGCAGTATGAGCTGTAATGCCCACAGGCATAGTGCTGGTCTGTGTGCTAAAGTATGGGCCTTGAAGTAGCCTTTTCATTGGACTATGCTGATTGAGAATGATTTATGATTCCACTGTGATCTCTAGTTCAACCATTATTTACTAGGCAGGCTGTTTTAACTGCAGTTCTGTATGTCATCTAATGAATAAACTGCTCAGACGTGCCTGACGCAGGTGGGAGTGTGGCAGTTTCTGATCCAGTGAAAGAAAGCAGTCTTTTGAGTCATTTCATTCACCCACAATGGCATCAACCATCTGATTGTTTTTGAAACAGCCTAGTTTGTAGTAGAAGTATCTAAGTAAGTGCCTCAATGGTCTTGTGTTGACTAAGCACTGACTGTTAAAGGGTGTGATTAAATTTATGCATTGCAGTCACTTATTCATATTCTTAATGTCTGATGTAATTTATTTTGTAGTATTTGTTTTGTTGTTTGGTTAATTCTACAAAACGGTCTACGTCTTGGGAGGCAAGATAAATTTCAGAGGAATACTCTGACATTTAAGTGAAGTCAAATCAAGATAAATCCTGTGAAGTTATCTTCTGGAAATGAACTCTGGTGTGGTCGTCCCTTTTTAAATTCTGGATTATATACTGAAGACAGCTTGGGTTAAAATCAGCTGTTTTGATGAGCTGCGTCCTGTTCACTTAAAATCAGAATTGCTTTTATTCATCAAGTATAACACATTTGCTAGCTTAATTGGTGGTGACAAATTACAAGGCAGTTGCATCATATAGGACTGACACACAAATGTAATAGGACCTCAGACATGATGTAATAAAAGACAGTTTTCTGAAAAATACACACCACATGTATGTTTTCAAAGCTGAGGGAGTGTTCTCATGAAGCAGTATTGGCATGCAGGAGTTGGTAACACTCAAGCGCCCCTATGCTGTGCCAGTGCCACTTATTGTTATGAGTGAGAATGACACATTGTGTCCATTTGTCCTTCTCCACACAAAGAACATCTAGCACAGTTTCCAAGAAGGCTATCTGACACAGCCCCCAAATAATCTCTTTATTGTCTGGCAACCTGTTAGGCTGGCTCAGAATGAAGTAAAACCTGCCCATTCACTTCTTACATACTGCCCTTTATTTCTCTCTCAGCTCACCCTCTTTCTAAATCTGTACGTCTGTACGTCCATTCCCTCTGCATCTCATTCCACTCTTCCCCCTTCTCTCCTTCAACTCACCCTCTGTCTCTCCCTGCTCCCTAGCTGAGTATGGAGAAAAATACAAAGCATTCATCTTTATCCATGTGTCAGAGAGGCGCCCAGTCTCTCTGTTGCTAGGTAACACTGGAGAATGCTGCTGTTCATTCAGACTCGTCGACCATTCATGCACCAGGGGCTCGCCTGCATGGCTGTATGGCTGCCACCATATAACTCGGATCAGCCTGGCCGACGCCTCTCTCCAGCTTTTTACATTTAAAATGCAGATATCCGTGTTGTTACAACAGAGAAGTCAAATATCAAACAAGATGGGCTTTGATTTGTTAATTTGTATAACCAAACTTTGAAGATACTGATACTGTTTTTTTTCTCTTCTTCTTCTTAACATGTTGCTGTAAATGAAAACAAGACCCATATTTAACCTGTAAACACAGATAATGATGTAGTAAATAATGATTTTGCTGTTAGAGCTGGTATAATTTGGGGCATTGAAGACTAAGCCTTTGACTGCAGTATCACAGATAAATCTGTAATCGTACATAGCGTTACATAACTGAATCTATAATCAGGAGAACTGCCCTAGGAGCTTAAGCAGCTATGAATAAAAGCTGAATAGAGCTTTGATGTAAACTCAAACTTGTTGTGCTAGACTTGCTTTTCTTTTTTTCTTCTATATATAGGCACATATTATAGCTATTCATACATGTATCAGTTGCCCATGGCACCTGCTCATGTTAATCTTGATCTCATTCAAGCAAATATCTAAGCTCTGATCATAGCTTTACCTCTCCAGTTTCTAACTGTGACTGAATTTGTCTTCAGGCGATGGAGTACTTGCCAGGCGGTGACCTGATGGCTCTGCTGAACAGATATGAGGATCAGTTTGATGAGTCCATGGCTCAGTTCTATTTGGCTGAGCTGGTAGAGGCCGTTCATGCTGTCCACCAGCTGGGCTACGTCCACAGGTAACATACCAGCTGAATGAGCCCTTCTACTTTGAGGCTGTTGCTAAATGCCAGTCCTGCTTTGACTTTTGCTTTAACTGAAATGCCAAATGCGCATGATTCAGGAAAACAGTAATTGGACAGGAAAATTTTATCTCTACAAAAATCATTGTAATTTAATTTAATTCCCTGGGTATAATGTTATGTAATACATTAAACAAAGGGCTGAAATTTACAGATGAATCCCATTATCCTCAATGCAGTAAACATATTGTGTTACGCAGGCAACAAATAGCTATGTTAAGAGCAGTATCAGATCTCTACACTATCCATTTGCAGAGATGTAAAACCAGAGAATGTTCTGATCGATCGGACGGGTCACATTAAGCTCGCAGACTTTGGATCAGCTGCCAAACTGACTACCAACAAAATGGTAAGTCGATTGGTAAACACTTTGCAGTATATATGAACCTCAGTCTACGTGACAATGCATCAGTATGAAATTTGTTTTAATGTGTTTTCAGGTGGCAGCTCCCACTGTGCCTGTAGGGACCCAGGACTTCCTCTCCCCTGAGGTCCTGATGGCCATAAATGGGGGATCTCACAGCTCCTATGGGGCTGAGTGTGACTGGTGGTCCCTTGGGGTCATAGCGTACGAAATGATCTATGGCAAGTCTCCCTTCTCTGATGGCACCTCTACCAAGACCATCCACAACATCCTCAACTTCCAGGTACACAGCCTGTCATACGGAACATTAGTCACTGTATTTTTGTATCTAATTGTTGTTGGTTGTGAAATCTGGAAGCAATGTGAATTTCCAGACTAATTATTAATTAAACTGCAGCTCTTAGTATTATTAGTGTAATCAGTGAAGATATGCAGTCTGTTATACCTGGAGGAATATCTGATCAGACTGACTGCTATCTAATTAATCTTCATCTATGTTGTTTGCTTCCAGCGTTACCTGAAGTTTCCACAGGAGCCACGTGCCAGTAAGCAGTTTGTGGACCTGGTGCAGAGCTTACTGTGCAGAGCCAAGGAGCGGCTGGGTTTCCAGGGACTGCGTTGTCACACCTTTTTCTCCAGCGTGGACTGGAACAACCTGAGACAAGGTGAGGAGAATCTTCGTCCTTGAGACTTCTCCATTCTCCTGCTCTGCAGGGAAAATGCTCAGTTTGGCCTGAAATGTCACAGTGACGGTGATCACACTGTGACCGAACAGATGATACGCAACACACCGTGACTGGACAGATGATACGCAACGGGTTGTCAAATTTTAACAAACAGTCTAATCACTGGTGTTTGTAATATACACAGTCTAGTGTGTGTTTGCCAGATACACACATGCAGGCACATGTGCACTCACATAGACAAAACACAGGAATAGCTTTGCCAGTGGTGGTGTTGGCTATAGTAAAATAATAAGATTCTGTGTGTTGCTGGCAGCAGTCCAGCTGTTTCCAGAGGGGGAGAGAGGGAGAGACACAGAGTAAAGATCTGCAGCTCATCTGCTTCTCAGAAGACGCAGCAAAAATCTTTTACGCTAGCGGCACCAGACACGCTCGCTGTGGAGGAGATACACGTGCTTTTGTTGAACCTCACTGTCACCTACCAAACCTGGGACTGCATTGAATGACAAAAAATTGATACTGTTTCCAAATCAATTGTGGGAAACCACAATCAATTTTTGAAGAGTTTATTGAATAATTTGCTTTCCTCAGGGTATGGTGGCTATTGTGCAACAATTCTGATCACCTTTAAGGATTAATAAAAAATACTCAAGATCCACATTATTATTGTATATTTTTGTGTAGTTGAAATGCAAAAGCTTTTGTGTATGTATGGAGAGAGGGTTGATTGTTTGACTGATTTATTAACTGATTGATTTTCTTTCCTCATCTTCATCTTCATTCATCTTCATTCATAGCCTAATAAATATTAAAAATAGCATTTAAAAAAAGAAAAAAAAAAAGACTTGATGCATACATATGCATGTTGAAATTACCAACAGGGGTTGTTGATAATTGGATACAGACAGTGCATTATGCCTCGGCTTTGACTCCAGCTGATTAGCTTGTGCTGCTGCAGTGAGGGAGAGCGAGTGAGCGTGTGTGAGTAAGTGTGTGTGTGTGTGTGTGTGAGAGAGAGACAGAACAGGAGGGAGGGACAGAGGCAGCATGTGCATGAACGCGCGGCTTACCGCACTCTAGGCTCCCACCGCTGTGCTCCGTTCCTCCTCACCTCCCTTTCTCTCCCCTTTCTCCCTGTTTTTTTGATTACCTTATTCGTTGCTGCTCTCTTTTCCTTATCCCCTCTCACTCCTTCCTCTCATCTTTCCTCCTGCAGTCCTCCCTCCGTTCGTTCCTGCGCTACATGCCGAAGATGACACTTCTAATTTTGAGGAGCCGGAGCAGGCAGCCCCCCGGCCAGCCCCAGCAGCCCAGCGAGGAGCTCTGCCACTGGGCTTCCAGGGCCAAGATCTTCCCTTTCTAGGCTGGTTCTTCAGCAGGGCATTGACAACATTGGCCAAAACTGAGTAAGTACTGCCTATTTACTATGCATTGCCTGGCTTCTTTCAAAGACCCCCCCTGCATCTTCCTGATAGTCAACAGAGGGACCTCCTGCACACCCCTCTTTAACGCACCTTTGTTGGTTAAAGACCCCCCTCTCTATGGCTGGCAGCAGCTCTGCCCTCAGACTCCTCATTATTACCACGGCAACAATTTCCAGGTAGCCTTCTTCCCGGCAACCTTGTGTAGTGCCCTGGGCAGTTTGTGTTGTGTCAGTGTTATTGATGCTGGTGTTGGTGCCTGTTGGGGCTAAAATGGGCTTGGCCGTATGCTGTGTCAGACGAAGAAGGAGAGAGGGGAGGGATCCCCCAGTTCTGTGGTGCTCTCTTTCACTGATTTCACCATCGAAAAGCCTGTTCTTGTGCATGGGATCAAACGTAGTGTCTCCCAGTGAGATCCATGTGAGAATCCCATAGATCAACTGAATGGGCTAGAGGATGTGAGCTGGCGCTATCTTTGCCATCGGCACTGATTGGTATGCATCTGCATGTGTCAACGAGGTTTGCTGAGAGGTGGATCCTCACACACACACACACAGACACACACACACACACACACACACACACACACGGACACACACACTCCCACCCTCCCTGCTGTTATTGTGCCTGTCATGTGCCATGTTACTTTGCAGTATAATGGGCTCATGACGTTTATAGCATGGGTTTTGGGATCGTCATTACTCCTAATGGTCTTTGGCTTCTTAACCTTTGATATTAATCCAAGAGGATGGGCTTCATATCTCTAGCCCTGTGGCACTGCTCTAGCAGGTTAGTGGTACTGTAGACTGCAGATCAGCAGCAGCAACACAAATGGAAGAAAAAGCAACTAGATTAGACAGGGAAAAGGATGAGAGCCCAGATTGGGGGAGAGAATCTATTTCTATGGTTACCACCATGATGTTTTTCTTCACAATCCCCACCCCCATCTTTACCCATCTCCCCTCCTCGCCTCCTCTTTTTCCACGTTCTCCCTCATCTAATGTCTCTGTCGCTTGCTGTTCCACCAGCAGTCATCTGTTCATGGTTTTTAACTGAAGCCAGTCGTTTCCTTTACTGTGTTTGATGAAGAGCAGCTCAAAGCTAATAGACTGTGTTACATTTTGTGTGTGTGTGTGCTTTCTTCATTAAAAAGCCAAAGAGGAAAGAGAAATGAACCCAGAGCTAGGCATAATGTAATGCTAATCATGTGTTTTGGGGTTTCCTGCTATTTTTTTCTTCATTCTGCGTGAACTTGTCTCTCTGTCTCCTCATTAGTAAAACAACAACAACACAAATCCCCCCTTAACAGCTTGTCTCAAATTCTTACGAAGTCTGTGCTTTACTGTCAGAAATGAATCTTTGCAAGGTGGCCTGTTTGTGTGTGTTTTGCTCTGTGTGTGTTCCTTTTTTTTTTGTTTTGTTTTTTGTTTTTGCATGTGTGTGCGCGCATTTCCATGGCTGAGTGGATGCGTGGGTGTGGGAATGTGTGTGTTATACTCTCTTTAGAGATAGTCTAGTTTGACTGACCAGTGTTGCCAAGTCTTAACTCACATATTCCTCATGAGTCTCCATCTCTCTTTGTCTCTCTTCAATAATGCAGACAGCACAGGCTACTCATCTATTATCTCTCTGCAGCTGAGCAAAGTCCTGCCCAACTACCATCGTCAGATACGAAAAGGATGGATTTTGCTTCATTGTTTTTTGAAAAATGATACTTTCTATTCTTCCTCTCTTGTGGAGGGAGCACTAAAATTATGACGTGTCTTCATCAAATTGTCGTCAATATCCTCCTCAATCTGCAATTTCAGGTCTGCTAATCATCATGTGGCAGTCAGTTTCTTATAAATCATTTTGTTTTCTTGTGCAAGTACAGATTCCTTTAATTCTAACCATAACATTATAGGTCGAATAGAGAAAACTGCACGGTTGAATAGAACTATCACAGAAAATGCTCTCCCCAGCTCTCTTCTATTTCATGGAGTTATAGACTTCTTTACAGCATTCGTTTTGGTCTAGCCCTGCATCTTTACTTTTAAGGTGTGATATCTGGCAAGCTGTTCAGTTCTTAGGTCGGTTTCCTATCAAGACTTTCACAGATTAATGCGCCAACCCGCTCTAAAATGTGCAGTGCGGTTTTGTGCTGAATGATTTCCTAGGGTATGTTTTGTTTTCAAATGAGGGAATTAGATTAGCCTTGTAGTGTTTTTCCAGAGACAGAATCCAGAGCGACGCTGGATACTTGATGTAAGGCCTACAGTAAAAATTGTGATTTTCACCACAGATCTGAGCAGTTTAAAAACCTTCCCAAATAGTCGTTTATGGGAGACAGATATTGTTAAAACTTGCAAGCCAGCCTCAAAATAAACTAAAGCAGGTTAAAAGTCACAAGGTGAGCAAGTGCTTTTGGTGTCTGTTGAGCATTTTCCTTTGGGCTCTTTACTATGACATGCTGCTGGCTAGTCATCATTTGTATTTCAGTATGACATAACAAGCCTTCTGATAAATGATTAATTTGTTCAGTGTATCTACGTATCCATCCATCTGTCAAAACTGACTCTCCCTCAGTTCTGGGTGAGACTTCCAAATTGTCATATTATGTCTGCCAGGCGTCTGCCAGTGGCACTGCACCACTTTTTGCATTTTGAACTCCAACATGTGAAGCTTTCTATCAACCAGCGATTAAATTAACTAGAACACCACTGTTTCATTTCAGCTACGACAACGGAGGCTGGGGGTGTTTTTTGTGTGATATGTACCAAATGTATATATGTCTGTGTCGGGGGAGGTTGTTTGATGTGGTGAGGAAAAGGGGAGAGCGCTTGCTTTCGTGATTATTTTTAACACTGTGACTCAGTCTGAGTCAACTTTATTAAATATCCCTCTGTGGTATTTGTGTGCTCATTCATATGAAGCCCATTCATTTTGCAGAGTTTCAATCTACAATCACCTTTTCTCTGGTCAATATGAGGGTTAAAATTGACTTTGTGTTGTGGTCTAAATAGATAAATTTTGCCCAAAGGACAGAAGAAACATTGCACAGCACATTACATTAACAACAGCAGAGTGATTTATGCCCATTATTGGGCCCCGTGGACCAACGGTATAGCCCAAAATCCTCCCCTCATATTGTTTTGTTGGGCAAACACATCAAATATTTTTGGGTTTAGGTTGCTGTTTCATTCACTGCAGCAACAACACTTAGCTTATACTCAGCTCTCTTGCAATTAAATATACTCTGTAGAGTGTTATGCTGTTTGTTGTCATCAGTCTTTATGGGTAGTAAAAGGGGGTATCCACATTTTTTCTACTTCCTGGCTCTCAGACTAGCAGCTGAGAAGATGCTAAGCTTAATGCCAGCCTTATTTTTATAGTTCATAATAACTAGACTTTTGTCATTGTACTAGATGTCATCTTAAAAAGGAAATTCTAGTTGATGTGTTTTAATAGGCCCTAGTGTCTGTTATTCATTTATGATGTGTGGGTGGTGTGTCTCTACATCAGCCAGCACATTTACAGTTATGATACTGTCGGGACTTATTGTTATAGGATGAGAGCTTGTGTCGTGATATTAGGTAGCCAATCGGCCCTTTCCTGACTGAAATATATGCCAACAAACCTGAAATAGTCAAAATTATGAATACCCACAGGATGCAACAAGATTTTGACAAATAACATCATTTTTGATTTGGTGTACATGATTTTGACAGCAAGATGTTTTTGTTTGACCACGTTGATACCTGAACTCCCTGGTGGGTCGAATGAAAAGCCAGTTTCGTTACTGAGATCAACAAAGTGTGTGGCTCATAATTGGAATACACAAAGTAGATGACAAATTTTCATGCTCAGTGACAGCATATTCATTGACGAGGACATGCTTGTCAATAGATATTTTTTTGTGTCTCACTTGAGTATACTAAAATTCATTAATAAATTTTTACTTTACTGTCCCAGGTCAGTGTCTGCAGGCCTCAACTCCCCTGCTAAGACCAACTCCATGGAAAAGAAACTGCACCTCAAAAGCAAAGAACTACAAGAAACTCAAGACAAATGTCACAAGGTGAGCCAGCGCGTTATAGTGTTGACATTACATGATATTGTGAAATCACATAAATGCCAAAATATCACCTATAAAAGTTATTAGAAAGAGTTACTCTTTTAAGAGTATAGCTTGTTTAAGAAGAAATGTAAACAGTGTCATCATGCCGTTATCAGAATGCCGTTGACAGAAATTAAAACTTCTTTGTTGCTGCTGCTGCTGCACATTACCCAACATTGGATTGTGCTGTGCTACTTGTTTATAGCTCCACAGGGTTCAACAATGTTGTTTTTAAAAGCAATAGGGATGCTTTCTTAGCCCAGTATAATAAAAATTTTGCCACCAAAGTTATCTCACACAACAAGCACCGTAGCCAACGCTGTGCTTTTTGCACTTACTGTGAAGCTCCTTTGTCATTTTCCACACCAGGAATCCAGGATGTTTTATTTACAAATGCTTGAGCAGCTGTCAAGCCAGTCAGAGATAGTTAGCATAAAACCACAAGTAAGACCACTAAACCTCCAGAATAAAATGGGTAACTTTGTCAATTTTCATGCCAAAGCACACATTCTTTAGCCTTAAGGAACACTTGAATTAAAAAGCTTTGGTTTAAAACGGTCTTTGTCCAAACAATAGGCATTATCCAAGATGCATGTTGTCTTTCTTTTTGCATTTTTGCCATTTATGTATGAATATATACTGTGAAAGGTCCCTTAGATTGTCCCATACATTTCTTTGTTTTCATGGAATTTTCACTCAATAAATTTTGCACAGCTTATCAGTGAGGATTTTATTTTGAAAATTCATTTTTTTGTCATGTCTGGATGGGCATAAGTCAAGCAGTCTTATACTGCTGACATCGTAAACTAATACCAAATGAAATACCAGTTGCTGTCTAATTTACTTAACTATGTTAAAATTGTAACCAAGTCTCTCTTGCTGAAAGGATATGCAAGTAGGTCAGAGTGTTTGAGAGAATAATAAAGAGCAGGGGTGTAGTATGAGTATGCTAACTTTCAGCAAGTCCAGTAATGACAATCATACACAAGGTGTAGAACCACGGAGGGACAACTGAGCTGTTTCCTGCTGTGTGAGCAGATGGAGCAGGAGATTTCCAGGTTCCAGCGTAAGATGACTGACCTGGAGTCAGTGCTCCACCAGAAGGATGTGGAGCTGAAGGCCTCCGAGACCCAGAGAAGCATCCTGGAGCAAGACCTCGCCACCTACATTACCGAGTGTAGCGTGAGTCACAGCACTGTGTGCCTGTGTGTGTGTGTGTGTGTGTGTAAGATTTTATCTGTTTTTTTTATTGGATCTCAAATCGGAAATGGATTGAGGCTGGCAGAGGAGTATGTGTTTTTCACACATGGGTGTATTTTTGTTTGGCCATGTGTCTCAGATAGGAAGAGGGTAAAGAAGACACAGAAAGGGATCCTAGATGCTGGTCAGACAGAGATGGTTAGTGATTTAGACCATCAAAAGCTTTTTGTTTGTGTGCGTGTGTGTTCGCAGAGCTTGAAGCGAAGCTTGGAGGAAGCACGTGTGGAGGTCTCTAAAGAGGATGACAAAGCCATGCAACTGCTGCACGACATTCGTGAACAGAGCAACAAGCTGCAGGAGATTAAGGAACAAGTACGGACCCCTTTGTCTTCTAATCATCCTATGTTTCCTCCTCATCATGATAATGATGTGCATTTGGGATGCACGATATTGGAGTTTTTGCCGATATCCGATATGCCAGTATTTTCCAACTCTTTTAGCTGATGCCAATGCCGATACTGATATATGCACTTTTTTTCCCAAAATGCAGAGAACATCAAGTCTCTGCTGCAGTGGAATTAGCATTTTATTATGCCTGCTCTTATTGTGAGGGCCCGCCGGCAGGTACAGACATAAAATACAATGGTTTTCAAAATGTACACATTCCACTGGGCAAAGTAAGAAAACAACTTCAACTTAGGTTATGCAAAACATGCCATTTATTTTTATAAAACATTTTCTTTCAAACAAAACTGTAACATTCATTCTACTGGGCAGATTTGACCTATTTCACATATTGTATGTCATATTGTTCAAGGAGAAGCTTCCAGAATATTTCCACAAAATACAGCATTTGTTATGCTACCACAGCTTACAGTCGAGTTAGTAAAGCCGTAGTAAGGTTATTCCCACTCGTGGAGCGTCCCTGTTACACAGGCAGGGCTACCCTCAGAGGACACCCTTCTCCTCAGTCCTCATAAAGGTCATTTCTGCAGATGGCACCCATGCAGATGGCATCCCTGCAGGGCACTTTTAATGTGGAATAGACTTTAGTTATTTCCCAGAACCCCTGCCCACTCCTCCTGCAGGGGAATGAGACATTGCTTCTAATTTTTAATGTAAAACTTCAATGAATCGGTTAACCAGGAGAGATTTCTAAGTAAAAACACATTCATATTGTCAACCCAAATCACCAAATCAAGCCATTCCAGTTCTTTAGCTGACCTATGGTTTTCTCTCTTCTAGCTTAGATAATTAAGACTGTTGTTGTGTTTCCATCACAGTTTCTTTTTGTCTCCAGCTTTTACAAACTGAGGAGAAGAGACATAATATTTGGGTTTACAGTTTGGATCAGGGTATCACAGTATTTTGATCAAAATCAGAAGGAAGACATTTGGAAGACATGATTAAAAAAACTCCCCGAAGGAAAACACACTACAGTACAGACCATAAACAGGATGCTTACAGGTTTCTGAAAACCTAAATTAGAATTTTGAAAAGTTTCATACCAGTTTGAACAAAATTTTATCACAAAATAAGCCTGATGAGTAAAAAAAAGTGAATTATTCCTTTCCACAACCTCGCCAGAGAAGCAGTGGAAGAAAGAGAATTGACTGTTTTTATGCCCTGTTTTTACAAGTGTTAACCTGTGAAGGGAAAGGTGGATGTACAATACCATAATCTTTGTCCTATCATTTATGTTATTATTGCTTATGTTATTATTGCTGAATTGGAAACCCAGAACACTCACAGCCACACGGCAGACTTAAAACTTGGCATCTTGTGAGCATGAATCCAACTGTGTGTCCATTGCACTTTTGGTCAGTACCAAAGCTCTGTCCATCTTGCTATCTTTGTCTTCACAACACTGATGCCAGCTGAGCTTACCACAAGTGTGATAACCCAAGTTAAAATCTGCTAGCCGATGTAGCCATGTGCTCCCTAGTGTTCAAACAATGTAGAGGAGAGAAAATACCGTTTTCAATGTCATTTCTCAGATATTAGACTGAAATTTGAAACTTCACAATGCATATTGTTTTGTTTCATGAAATCTCACAACATTTCTACCACATTAGCAAGAGGAGTTGAGGAGTTTGGGCCTTTGCCTTAAGGGCTCCTGAGCTATGAAACAACTTGGATGAAGCAGTATCTCAGACATCACTCATACATCATCCCAAGCTTTGTCCAAATGCAATGTCATTACTTTGTTCGATTTGCAAAATTATACTCTGTGGAGCCATGCTGTTTGCTCGTTGGTTTACATATGCATATTAAGGATTAAATTTTGTATATTGTATAACTTTATAATATGATAGGTCAATAACAATGATATTGATGATGATTATTATTCATTGAGGAGGGGAAAAATATAGAAATGTTGAACTGTAAATTAGTCGAGCCTTACTTGTAAAGCCAAAAAATGTGGAAAGCTCCACTTTGAAATGGAATGGCTGTTCAGAATTTATCACTTTAACGCTTGTTATCTGAGAGAGTTTACGGTCGGTTCCTTTTGGAAGACAGTTTGTAGAGTGCAGTATGCTAGGATGATGGCAAAAGATGATCCTTTTAACACCGCACATGTTAGTTCTTCCTGTGGCGTTCTAGTTATGTTTTATGTCCTTTTAATCCACTTTGAAACCTCAGTTCCCCAGTAGTCCTGCTGTTGATGGTCTTTCCGTGATGACCATCATCAATAATGAAAATTTTCATTCAGAAGTGATTCTTTATAGCATGCTGATAGGAGCGAAACGAGATCAGAGACCAGTGGGATTTAGCTCCCATATAAAAAAAAATAATAATAATTTTCTTTATGGCAATAAATTAGTCATTACGGTTAAATGGTGGAATATTGGTTGTTTGGCATTGGCCGTTATTGTAACTGTGAATTCACAACTTCATTCTGTCATCTAAAATTCTACTTCATATTGCTGACCACAATCTGGTGTCTCTGGTCTCAGGAGTACCATGCTCAGCTGGAGGAGATGCAAGTGACCATCAGACAGCTGGAGGAGGACCTGTCGGCTGCCCGACGTCGCAGCGACCTCTATGAGGCTGAACTTAGAGACTCTCGGCAAACCAGTGAGGATCTGAAAAGGAAAGCTGTTGAATACCAGCAGAGAATCCAGAAGGTAAGCTTGCACTGCAGCAGCTCACAAGTCACATAATAAAATCAAATTTCATGTCTTTGATGCAACTCCGAGCCAAACCTCAAATCCAGAGGTTCAGAGGTTTACCCCCATTCTTGGGAACCAGAATAATGCAAGGTTTCTATCCTTTCAACTTGTTAATGGAATTTACCTTGCATCCCAGCTGTGAACCACTGAGTGACTTGATGCTCAAATGAAAGCCAGTGGGGCTCTGCTTCCTGAAGATCAGGACTGAAAATCAATGGTCAAGTCTTTGGCTACAAGTCTGAGTCAGTTTGATATCTGTGAAAGCCACAGCATATGGCTGTGGTTATTTTAAGAAATGCACAGCCAGCTGATAACTTTAAACATATCTATTTTTAATTCATTGATTAAACAACTGTAATGTAGCCTAAATGAAGCCATAGATAAGAACCACAAATGCACATAAACAGTTCTAATACTACCACGCAATAGGAAAAGAATACAATGAAAGCCCAGCCTTTTATAGTAAAAAACTATAACTGGCCCTGAAAACACATTAACATGTCAGAGAGAGAGCGAAACTTGCTGATTTTTGGTTATATACCAGTCTTTCTTCTCAAACCTATTACCTTCTCCTTCTGTGTTCCATAGGATAAGCTCCTAGTCATCTTGCTCTCAGTCACTGGTGTCAAATGTAAACACGGCTAATCTGTTAAAAGTGATCTGTGTTATCCTGTGTCTGATAAATTTGCAGTGATGTGGTATAACAGTGCAGTTCAACAGACTTCAATGTTATATCAGAAGATGCTATATCAGAAGGCGCCGCGGCTAATGTCTTGCTGGAGCTGTGTTTTATCACACTTAAAAGTGATGTTTTGATATTTTAGTCTTTTTATATAATGCATCAGTGCTGTTCCTCTACAGATACATATGGCTCACAAGTCACAAATCTGTGGTTGGAGTTAAGTCATAAGTCATAGAGGACACTTACAAGTCGAGTGTGAAGTAAATTTGTACATGTATTAAATCTCTAGGCCTCTCTCGCTCTGTGTGTATGCGTATGTGTGTGTGTGTGTGTGTGTGTGTGTGCACCACTCTTACACACTCACAAACACACCAACACCACAGTGACACAAGTGCAAGTCACAAGTGTCTCCATCCTTGACTGGAGCACAATGGAGCTGTCAGTTTCATTTGAAGAGTTTTAGATTTGACAGTCATGGAAAACCACAACGTAATTTGATAGGAGAGGAACAAACCCAGTAGTAGATGTTGAGCCCAAGGCAGTGCTGCCTCTCCGGCTTACAATTGAAAAGGGAGATTTTGAGGATATACAGTATTGATCAGTCTCTGTGATGTGCTATCTGTTTTCAGGCCAAAGAGCAGGGCAAAGCTGAGGTGGAGGAGCTTCTCTCCAAACTTGAGAAGGTAAAGAAGGATTATCCTATTTCTCCCTTGTCAGATTTACATGGCTAGAGCTGTAGTTACCCTAATCTGTGATGACTGAGCTCTCACTTACTGAGCCTATTTCCTTAGACCAATTCTGAGCAGCAGTTGAAAATCCAAGAGCTTCAGGACAAACTATCCAAGGTAAATGCATTTATTATTTCAGTTTCTGATACACCACTAACTTTAAAGTCAAGGGTAATTCCTGTAGTAAAAAGCGGGATCTTGTATTGTTTATTATTGTTAATTGATACTTTATTTTTTAGAGCAAACTGTATTTACCCTTAGTCACCAAAATCTATCCCTCCTTATTGTCCAGCTCATAAATACTGTATGGTGCATGCCACATATTTGTTTGTATATCAGTATATGTCATACATGTTGGATTTAAGTAGGCAGTTTTACAGTGTTTCCGTTTTAATAGACAATTAGTTCTACTGTTTCTGCATTCCATTTCTGCATTGTTGTCTCAGCGGGTAGGGATTATCCAGTCATATCAGACACTCACCCTGGGACCCACTAACAGCCTTTGACCTCCTGACCTCCCCAGGCAGTGAAAGCCAGCACAGAAGCGACCGAGCTGCTGCAGAACGTTCGACAAGCCAAAGAGAGGCTGGAACGAGAGCTCGAACGCCTGCGAGGCAAGACCGACCCCAGTGACACACTCAAACGCCGCCTTAGAGAGACAGAGGTACCCTACTCAGCCCATCATGCTGAATCACACAAACCGTCTGGCAGTGGGTTTTTTTGGATGGTGTTTGTGTAATTAGACCAGGGTGTCTGCAGTTCCTTTAAAAAGTCTTCAATTCAGTTTTACATATTAGGCCTTAAACATCATTTAATAGTCTTAAATTTGAATCTATGACGTCTAAATTTCCACATAAACATTTATCAAAATCTATTTATCCATCTTTTAGTTTAATGTTATAAGGCTTTGTCAAACTTTTCTGCATGAAATTCAACATTTCTAATGTTACAAAAGATTGTGCCTAATATATTTCCTTTATACTAACATGCTACACTTCTTGGGAAAATGCCTATTGTAGATTAACCTATTTCACCTTACACTTACTCTAATATGTTACATTTATATGCATACAGGAAACCAGACCTAAATCCTTTGACTTTCTGGTCCCAAGTTCTATTTAAAAAGTCCTGGTTAGATTTATTCCAGCAGAAGCTTACTATCAAAGCTAAAGGAGTCTATTAGAAACATTAAGTCAGTAAACGACCATAATCCTACCTAAAACTGACCTCAGCACAAGACCGAATATACAGTACTTACCTGCAGTGCTCTTATGAATAACAAGGATGATTTTTTCCAGAACTCTATTTTTTGTCTTATTTTTTATTTTTTAATTTACCTTGAAATGGTCTTAAAAATAGATAAATTGAATTCCCTGATACCTGTAGACACCCTGTAGACTACTACTTACCTGCATAGTTGTTCAACGTTATGTCCTTCCTTTTAACTGTATTCAGGAGGGCAGGAAGACTCTGGAGAACCAGGTGAAGAGGCTAGAGATGGTGGAGCGGCGGGAGAATAAGCTGAAAGATGACATTCAGACCAAATCCCAGCAGATCCAGCAGATGGCTGAGAAGATCCTGGTGAGAGAGCGATAGATAAGGCCTGCTAAGACTCTTCGCCCCCTCACCCTCAATATCACCCTGTACCCAATCTGTCCTCATTACTCCCTGTCTTAGATCACACGCACATGCACACTACACACACAGTTCTCTTTAGGGAGGTCCTCGCCAGCTCAGCTCTCGCTAATGACGATGCATCCTACTCAGAGGGCATGCTTCCCTCTACATTCAGCACACAAATAAACTTAAATATACATTTGATCCTTGATGTGTCAGCATGAACGGGCACCGCTACAACCGTCTTGTGGAACTCCAGCTCTCCAAAGCAAGTTTATTTATTACCTTATGTTTTTTTTAATGTGTCTGCTACACATATGTTTGTGCATATGTGTTGTTTTTTTTTTGTTTGTTTTTTTATAGATTTATTGCTTTATCCTGTTTGTTGTAAGACTGATTAAGGGTGTATGCTACATTGTTCAGAGGTCAGGGTGGTGGTTTGTGTTGTATTTAATGGGCAGATAATGCTATATTTAATGAATTTGCGGGATACATGTAATGATTGCATCAATCTGAAAACTTTGCAGTGTATATTTTTAGATAGTGGTCATTAGGTTTGTGGCCAAATGCCATATTCCCCACAGTATCAATATATAGATAATTTTGATTGCACACATAACAACTTTTATTAATGTGCAATTGATGTACATGAAACATTTAATTTAGAACATTTAATTTAAAATAAGATTCACCTTGGAAAGGTTGGGTTGGGAGTTAATATGAAATATTGCATAATATTGCAATGTTGTAAAATAACAACTGATGTTTGACCCATCCAGGAACTGGAGGAGAATCTGAGGGAAACTCAGTCGACAGCCCAGAGAATGGAAACTCACCTGGCTCAAAAGGAGAGGCTCTATGAAGACAAAATCAAGGTGAGGCAGTCTGACATGGCACATACAGGTTTTCTCCAGATGGAACTGCAATAACACAAGGATGGTACATTGAACATGAGGATGTTAGAAGGCTTTCTGCTGGAGTAATACCTTGTCAGTCCTAGAATTAAATTTAGGTGTTACTTGTTACTCAAAACAGTTTTTACAATCCTGTTTGACAGCACACTAATTACTGCTTTCATTTCCACTAATGCATTTGCAAATGTTATGATACCTTACTTGAATAGTGCTTTAACACATAGCAAACTTAGGACCGATTTCTTGATGTGGATTTGACAAATCAACACCCATGTATTATGCTGTATTGACTGGCTCTCTCTGAGTCAGGTTCTGGAGGCACAAATGAAGGCGGACCTGGCTGACAAGGAGAGCCTGGAGGCAAAACGGGCCCAGCAGGAGGAGGAGTCCAGGGAGAAGTGCAAACTTATCAGTGAGCAGAAAGCAGTAAGGAGACACATTATGTTCCGTTTTTGTATTTTCCAGTTAATTTACCGCTGCTTTGGGGAATTGTAGTAAGACATGCTTACAAAGTTTCATCTAAACCATGGATGAGTGTTTAAAAGAGTGAATCCTTTTCATTATTAATCTACGTACATTAATTGCTTAACCTGCTTTGCAACATCAGAAATAACAGTATTGTATATATAGTGCTGACCGGTTTATTTCACACTTATGATGCTGTGAAATCACCATGCTTGAGATGGTCTTACTTGGTGAGAGTTAGTACTGGGCAATATATCAATATATCATCGATTATTGTGATATGAAACAAGATATCGTCTGGGATTTCAGATGTTGTAATATCGTGATATGGCATAAACGTTGTCTTTTCCTGGTTCTAAATGCTAAGTTACGGTAAAGAATTGCAGTTATCGGAACTTGTTAGATGGTTTTAGATGTTTTGTTATTCGTCTTCACCTGCTTTGTCAGTATATCTACATTACTGATGGTTGTTTAGCAAAAATCCCGTGTCTGTACATATCTTATGAAAGCACCGGCAGCCATCCCTACAATATCGTCACAGTATTAATATTGAGATATTTGGTCAAATATATCTTGACATTTGATTTTGTCCATGTGGCTCAGCCCTAGTGAAAGTGTTGCTTATGATCATATGGTGTCTTGTCATTCTCTTCTGTGAACTTATTCTGAGAGTTTAAAGACTAAATTCTATCACTGTTTATTTTTCTCCTTTCCTTATACAATAATGAATGATAAAAGACTGTGGTATTTGCAGTCTGAAGACTGATTAAATTGTAGTATACATTAAGTTGCACTGTAAAGCCTGGACTCAAGTCTTAATCTGGTTAATGTGTTAGACTTGAGGCAGTTAAGAAGCTTTTAGAAGCAGGCATCTGACTTTGACAGTAGGAGATTCAGGCAATACCTTAATGGATCCTAAAAGGATTTTACTCAAGTACAGCATTCTGTTTCCTGTAAAGAAAAATATGCTGCTGAATTTTGTTTGTGTGTATGGCTTTATGACTTCGAATAGGATTTGGATATCAGTCACACAGGAATATATCCTTACTTCTTTGAGCCTGTTTGCAGTGATGCGAGTTCTGCCATGTTGTTGTCACTCTCTCCCACCAGACCATTAATGCTATGGACTCAAAGATGAAGAACCTGGAGCAGCGCATTGCAGAGCTGTCAGAGGCTAACAAGCTGGCCGCTAACAGCAGCATCTACACCCAGAAGAATATGTAAGTTTACTAGACCTTCTGCCCACATCGTGCTTTCATCAATGCCGCTTCCCCCGCAGATCCAGTCTTCTCAAGCCTCCAACAGGTTCATTAGTGTGTGCTTCCATCTTAAGGCGACACCATGGCTGATCTGTCTCTCCTGTGTGTAAACTGCGTATAATCTCTTAGGCAACAGTGGAGCGGTTTAGGTTAAGACGGAGAATCCAATCCAGCTAAAACTAATCTCAACCAGGAAATGTCCTCGCTCACAGAGTGCTTCACCCATGATCACCAACGCATTTACTAACTGAACGTAAATGTCCCTGTGATAAATATCCTTGTGTGCCATTAGAAGTATTTGCTCCATTAGATCAATTAGCTGCTTTAATGGCGGCTGATTACTTTGTATCTCCTGTAATCTAAACTTGACATCCACGTCAGTCCTTTATCTAAACTTTTCCTCTTGTTTTTGTTTTATTTTTAATGTTCATTAGACATCGTCCACCTCTACACAATAGTGTCTTTGATGATGCCTGCTTTTGATCAAGCTGTGTAATTAACATTTATGTCCATATTTTTTGTCAGGAAAGCCCAGGAGGAGATGATCTCTGAGCTCAGGCAGCAGAAGTTCTACTTGGAGTCTCAGGCAGGCAAGCTGGAAGCCCAGAATGCCAAACTGGAGGAGCACCTGGAGAAGATGAGCCAGCAGGAGCAGACCAAGAGGAGTCGGCTACTGGAGCTGGAGACCAGGCTACGGGAGGTGAGGAGAACGGGGAGGGGAGGATGAGTTTTAAATGAGGAAGAGGTTGAAGATACCCAAGCTGCAGAATCTTGTTTATCTGACCCCCTCAGGACCAAGCTTGTTCTGCATGAATGAAATGCCATTTACATGGTGCATTAAGAATTTGCACACACATTTAGCATTGCTAAATGCTAAATATGTGGCTTAATGTTCCTTAATGTACAAAATCCAAGTTTAATTCATGAGTCAACATGAGAAGGCATGGTAGTGGAAGTCAAAGAGAAATGTATTTTTGTGAAAAATGTTAATGCAGTTATTAATTCTCAAATCCTGCAGTTTTCATAGCTACCATAATTCTTGTCAGGTGGTGGGAGAAAATGCATCTGGTTTCCTCTATTAATTTTCACGAACCTCTGAGATAGACTTATATAAATGTTTCAGTGATTGTGAGGCAAAATTCACTCTGGCATTTTAAAATAAATTTCTGTACCACAGAAGAACTGCCTAGTCGTGCGTGATTATAATGTGCTACTAGCAAGCAAAGTAGCCTATTGTGTATGAGTAATCACATGAAAGTGAAGCAGAATGTTGCTGTAAAAGAGCATGCATGGCCAGCAAATGTTTTCTGTATGAATAATGGCAGCAAGGTGGCATAACCACTCTAGCACTGTGGTTAAAGCCCCTGTGTTGACAATCATGCAGAAGTGTACAAGAGCAAAACACTAAATCCTCACCAGCTGTGGGGTCGCTGCTCAGCCTCCACACCTGACCCTGCGTTCTGACCTCTAAGTGTGGGTGACCAGTGAGGGGAGAAGGAGAATGTCCCTGTGGGATAATAAAGTATTGCAATGTTAGATTAAAGGTAATAAACCAGAGGAAAAATGGAAAAAAAGCCTTTGTAGATCAATTGTCTGGAAATCTGCTGAAAAGCATTCTTGTTAAGTTAGGAGTTTTTAAAGTACATAATGTTTCTCCGCCTGCTTGAGTAATATACCACAAAATCCATTAGCTGTTTGTGCATCCAGTGCAAACCCGTGCTATAAAAGGATGTTTTGACATAATTGAGGACCGCGGTTCCCCCACTCTTCTGCTGTGTTGAAGCTGTCACCCCCAGCATACGGTCTGCCGCAGTTGCAGGTGGACAGTCCCCTGACTGGGTGTCATATCTACACCCCCACACACTCTTCCCCACCAAGACCTTATCCACAGATTGGCACTAATTACTGCCCTCTCTGCTCACTCAGGCACAAACACACACACTGTCCCCTCTCTTTCACACAAATATGCAGTAGGAGATGAGACTGGGCGTTCCATATCTGTAACAGTCAAAAGCCCGTGGAGTAACTAACTGTACCCTTATTTGGTGTTTTTCCCTACCTGTGGTTGGTGTCTATGGGTACTTTACAGACAAATTTAGTTGTACAATATGCATCCTATCTGCTTTATTAAACACAGCTGGAGTTTCTGTTGTTCTTTTTCTTATACTTCCTATTCATAGTCTCACAACTTTCTTTACTTATGTTCATTTGAAAATGGTCTTGTTTGTTAGCTTTGTGACTTTTTAATGTGGTTTTTAATTGGTCTTACATTCCAGGTAGCATTGAAAAGGTCCTTAGACGTTTTAAATTTGACTTTCTTAAACCTGCAGATACTCTGTTGGGAAGTAGAATTTGATGATCTATGCTATAAATGAAATACATGTTTTGAATTCAAGCAAACTGGAAAGTTTTTGTTTTAGCTTTAAAAACCGTGAGCAACTTTTCATGTTAACAAGTAGTTTTCAAGCAATTCCTTTGTGTTGGTGTTAACCTGCTTTGAAAACTGATGCTAAACACTAATGCCTAAAAAGCAAATTGTCTGGTATTCTCAGCAAGTTGAAAGAAATGCTGAAAATGATATGCAAATACTGTCTATTTGAGGTCTCACTGACACTGCCATATACACACAAATCTGACCCTAGCCCTTTCTTCCTTGTAGATGGGCCTGGAACATGAAGAGCAGAAGCTGGAGATCAAGAGGCAGGTGTCAGAGTTGACCCTTTCCCTACAGGAGCGTGAATCTCAGATTAGTGGCCTACAGGCTGCACGTCTTGCCCTAGAGAGCCAGCTGCAGCAGGCCAAGACTGAGCTGGAGGAGACCACTGCTGAGGCTGAGGAGGAGATCACTGCCCTCCGGGTGAGACAGCATGCAAATATGCATACAGTCACACCCACACACAAACATACAGAGAAATACATAGCTGGACATATCTGTCGCTCAGTGGTCTACAATGCTAAAAGTGTTGTTTTGGGACCTGTTGTGCTGTGCTATGGCAGTGAATGGAGAGAGATAGAAATATAGTTTTCTGGTTTGCTAGCCCAGGAGAGTGTGGGACAGCTAATGAGGATATTTCACAACCGTGTGGACTCATTCACTATGTGGACGCTCAAATATATAATGTCCAAATGACAACCCAATACTCTACCAGAGATCAATTTTGCTTGCATATTGATTCAGCACAAATGTATATGTAGACAGTTTGTATTACACACTCTAAGAATAGCCCACATGTTATGTTCCCCACAGATCATTCATATGTTCTTCACTTTCCGGCCACATGAGCAGATATTAAAAGGTTTACATCAATGCATATGTGTATCAAAGCAAAGTACTCAGAATAACTGTCAGCAACATCATTTGCCAGTGTAACTATGCTAGTGTTGGCTGCATTTATGAGATTTATTCCTCTTTCTTGCAGAGTCACAGAGATGAAATTCAGCGCAAATTCGATGCCCTAAGAGACAGCTGCTCAGTAAGTGCTGCCTTAGCCTTTTTCTGCACTTTAAGTAGCAGAACAGTTTTCACTATTTTGTACAATACATTTTGCATCTGTGGGAATGACTTTGTAAGTCCAGATACCATTTTAATGCAACAAAAGAGTCCACTGAATCCAGTCTTTGGCATGGAAACACAGCTTGCTTACTTGGTCCTCATTCAGCTGGATGGCTTGGTGTTTCCGCTCTCATTTGGCTGTTGCTGACTCTGCTACACTGTTGACTCCTCTGTGGCAGCTAGCCTCGGCGCCTTGTGCTCCCTAGAAAGATTAGCCACACATGAAACTCACTGTTTAGACAAGCTCATCTGGCCTCCTTCTTGGCCTTGGGTTACACGGGGTCATCACTCTCTGTTGGTAGTCTACTGTGATGTTGGTTAACTTTTGCCTATTACACATTCATTGTTGTAATGTCATCAGCTAGAGAGTCTCAGGATGCTGACCTGACATTTGATTTACATAAATTAATCCGCCTTCTTCCAACTTCTAACTGTCGATGAAATGTCAGGTAATGACATTGATTTCGAACCACGACATCCACATCAGTGTTCACATTTAGCAGCCCAGCTATGTTAGTCCATTAGAATTATTTTCCCCGTGGCTGTATGACCAGAAAATAACAATTTGTGTTTACTTCTATTAGCGAGGATAACCTCTTGTGTTTATTGCCTCAGGTGATTACAGACCTGGAGGAGCAACTTACACAGCTGAGTCAGGAGAATGCCGAGTTGAACCGCCAGAACTTCTACCTGTCCAAGCAACTTGACGAGGCATCAGATGAGAGTGAAGACCGCCTGCAGCTCAGCCAGGAAGTGGACCGCCTGAGGAGGGAGGTGGCCGACCGTGAGATGCACCTCAACAACCAGAAACAGGTACGCATACACCTAAAGTCATGAGAAAAGTACATACACACAAACTTTCGCAAATACTTCAGAGCACTTGGACATAAACAAACAGACCTGGTAGATATAATGGTGAGAGATATATTGTCCTCTTGACAGGTATAGAGGTATTTAGTATGACATAGTTCTGCTATGAATCCAATTTTAACAAGTCTACATACATTTGTACTCTGTTCATTATATTGTCTATGTTCTCATGTGTTCCAGACTGAACTTCAGAAACAGAAATAAATGACACTGCAAAACTTTTTTGTTTTATAATATTGAAATGCTCTCCAGTCCTTCAGAATGCAGTAGAGACAGCTGTCATGTTGTTTCACAAAAAAACACCAACAAAGTGTGGAAAAGTGTTCATTGTCTTCTCCTGTGTGGGTCCATCCAGAACATTGAGACACTGAAGACCACATGCAGCATGCTGGAAGAGCAGGTGGTGGAGCTGGAGTCCCTGAATGATGAGCTACTTGAGAAAGAGAGGCAGTGGGAAGCCTGGAGAGGTGCCCTGGAGGATGAGAAAAGCCAAGCCGAGAGACGCACCAGGGACCTGCAGAGACTTCTGGACAATGAGAAGCAGAATAGGTAACATGCACACACTTAGATGCACTTACCCAGACACATACACACACCACTACAGAGACTTTACAGTGAGTGGCTGTATAAATACATCAAGCGCTAACTACAAGATCATAGACGAGATGCATGCACAAGCGAGGAAAAGAATATTCAAGTATGTAGAGAGAAACAAAAAATTATTACCAGTGTAAGACTTTTTATGGTGCCATGCACAGGCTGCGTGCAGACCAGCGCAGCACCGAGTCTCGCCAGGCAGTGGAACTGGCAGTCAAAGAGCACAAGGCTGAGATAGTGGCCTTACAGCAGGCCCTGAAGGAGCAGAGACTGAAGGCTGAAAGTCTGTCTGATACGGTGAGTCACATGTGTTTTTCTCTGTCTGTCAGTCAGTCTAACTCTAACTCCAGTCCTATACGTGAATTTGTCTCAGAATCAACAAATATGTGCTTTAATTCAGGACAAATCGAGACTGATTGTAACTGAAAGACTCAACTTTGAGCTACAGTGTCTTAACATGTGTATGTGTTTGCACAGCTCAATGATCTGGAAAAGAAGCACGCCATGCTGGAGATGAACGCTCGCAGCTTACAGCAGAAACTGGAGACTGAGAGAGAACTGAAGCAGAGGCTGATGGATGAGGTAGAAAGTGAAATACGACCACATAGAGCACATTTATTTCATTTCAGCAGTATTTATTTAATTGACCTACTTCTTGTTCAATTAAATCTCTTTCACCTCACTCATTCAATATCAGATTCAGTGAGCAAAAAAGAAAAACAAAGCTTTTTTTAGCCAGTTCATAAGTAAATGTACTAAAAATCCATTTATAAAACTGTGTTGTTTGGGACAAATGTGTGGTCTATTTGGGAAACTGATGGTTTCTCCACCTCTCCTTTTGACAATGTTCATCAAGAAGAGATTCTCAGTAAATTGTCATTTCTTTTAAATCTAGACTTCCTGTTGAAATGTCTGTATGCACTGTTCTACCTACAGCAAGGGAAGCTGCAGCAGCAGATGGACCTACAGAAGAGTCACATCTTCCGTCTGACCCAGGGCCTGCAGGATGCCCTGGACCAGACCGATATGCTTAAGACCGAGAGGACTGATCTGGAGTACCAGCTGGAGAATATACAGGTAGACAATGCAATACTATTGCAGTATGAGGCAATACACTGGCTCTAGGAGAGAAACAGACCCTGGGCTAAAAATTTGAATACTGCTACTGATAATGACAAGCACTCTTACATAACTAGGAATCCTAGGGGAACCGCTGAACAGAATAATCTTTAGTCATGTGATCTCAGAGGGAGTTATTATAAAAGTTCTCTTAAGAAGTGAATGTTTCTCTGAGGCACTGTCTCTGTTCCTGCAGGCTGTATACTCCCACGAGAAGGTGAAGATGGAGGGGACCATCTCCCAGCAGACCAAACTCATTGACTTCCTTCAGGCCAAAATGGACCAGCCTGCCAAGAAAAAGAAGGTCTGAAAAATCAATTGTAATATCATAACCATCTGCCATATTAGATCACCAATAACAAATGTTTTGCATAAAGGTATTTCATAAGTACAATCTTTATATCTTCAACAATGCATTGTGGTGAATATTCCCCTGTGAACAGGGCATATTTGGACGTCGTCGGGAGGATGTGGGTACCACAACTAATGGGGCACTGACTCCCCAAGCCCAGCCGGCAGTGCCGATGCAGTACAGCGACATGAAGCTAGCTCTGGAGAGGGAGCGTTCTCGCTGCTCAGAGCTAGAGGAGGCCCTGCAGAAGATGAGGATAGAGCTCCGATCCCTCAGAGAAGAGGGTAGGGCTTAGTCTTATACATGTGTGTGGACATCAGGACGATTTGCCAACTGTTAGCAGCTAACTTGGCAGCACGGTGGCACAGTAAGCAGGGAGACTGTGCCTCAGCTGGAAATCTCTGTGCATCCAAAGGTTCTTTAGCAAGACAATAAATCCCCATCAGCTCCAGGGATGCTGTTCAGTAGCTGACCCTGAAATCTCATTTCCCTCTGTCAAGGGGCAAGTAAACAGATAATTTCTCCTTCTGTCCTTCTGGTCAGTAGTTTATCACAAAACAGGGAACAGGCATTATTTTGGCCAAATCCTTTCTGAGTTAAGAATATCACACACAACACACAACTCTAGAAGAGCAAGCAGTATCCCTCAGTATATTGTTTTCATTGAAGCTTTGTTGGAACACCACAGTTTGGAGTCTGAGATGACAACTTAGAACTTTAATTAGCCTAAAACATTTGCACTGTGCCTCCAGCTGTATCCACTTGTACAGATCAACTGGGTAAGAATTAATATAGCAGCATCTTGCTCTGTTCCTTACAATTGTCAAAACCTGTGAGATTCATTTTTACCGCAATTAATTTATCAGAAACAAAGCAAATTTTCCTGGGTACAGCATTTTTAATAAATACATAAATACATACATACATGCATAAATATTTTTGTGTTATCGACAGCGGCTCATTTCAAAGCTCAAGACCATGTGGCCCCATCAACGCCAGCCCAGGCACGCCAACAGATACTCATGTCGGCCATCGTCAAATCCCCAGAGCATCAGCCCAATCCCAGCAGCCTCCTTAACCCCTCAACCCGCTGCAAGGAGACCTCCACGCCAGAGGGTGAGTCACACACACCAACATATATACACACACAGTAGCAGCTAGACAGGTAGACATGATGTTATGCCACCAGAGCACTTAACAGACATCTTGTCAATATGAATTTGAGCCCATTTTGAAAGAGTGGGGACCTCCTCTTACTGTCATTGCTGAGGCAAGGGATCTCCCTCTCAACCTATTTTGTCTTTATAGTATATCTGTGCTTTTCTGCCCTGTCGCCTGATTTATCAAAAGCCTTTTGCTTTCACCTAGCTTTTGTAGATCGCTTTCTCCTTTCTCTCTTTCCTCTTGCTTGTCACAGAAAAGAGGAGGGTCACTTTCGAAAGTAAGTGAGCAATCTTCCTTTTGTTCATTCTGCAGTGTGGCTCCATTCTCCATGCTCGTCGACATGCATGTCATACAGACACATGCGCACCACATACAGTATGCCTGCCATGTCTTCCAGCTGTGAGGTTCAGATTTATGAAGCAGTAACTTGAGTGCACAAATTATTTCCTGAAGGCCAAGTGTCTAGGACAATGTGGTTTCTGCTCTGTCCTTACTGCCCCTTTTCTGGTGTCATGAAACATTTTGCCTTCCATTGTCACTGGCATAATCCCACTCGCTCCATTTTCAGATTTAGTATTTCCGGATTCTTCAATACTGATATGGCTAATACCTGGAATTAATAAAAAAAAAAAATGCTCACCGTTCAATTTGCCCTATGTTGCTGGACCAAAAAAACAACAACAAAAACATCTGCCATCTGAAATGATCAAGCCTTTAACAATAAAATGTTGTAGTGTTATATCAGCACTGAGAAATTCTTCTCCTTCCTCCTTTATATTGCAGAGTTTGGTCGTCGCGTGAAGGAGAGGATGCACCACAACATCCCCCATCGTTTCACTGTGGGCCTCAACATGAGGGCTGCCAAGTGTGCTGTCTGCCTTGATACTGTACATTTTGGACGACAGGCTGCCACCTGCCTAGGTCTGTATCCTACTCTACAGGGACTTTGCAAGCAGGTGACAAGGCAAATTATTGGCCATCCCTAACAAGTATACAAAAAGTGCTTACAGCTAGGCCACCAGGTTAATCTCCCAAGTGTGGAAACATGGATTTGTCATGGTTTGGCTGTAGCTGAAATCCCTATTATGAGTTCTCACAGTCAAGAAAAATTTGATCATTACACCCCCCCAAACCAGCAGTTTAGTGGTAAGAAATGCTTCCAGTGGGTATGCACTCATGGCAATGCCAAAGTAATGTTGAAATTACTTTAGATCAAGTTTTAGCCTGCACAATCCCCTACACATCTTATCAAGTCCTCATCAAGCTTGAGTTGAATTATCATGACATGCATGTGGCTACCAATCTGGAGTATTTATTTTTATTGTTGAATTACCGTTATATCCTTAATTTCTTTTCCTCTGGTTGAATTTAAATCTCTTAATACTGCAACACTAACTTGCTAATTACTGAGAGACACTTCAAATCAAGGAAGTTTAATAAAACCATGTTCAGCATTTTTCTCTATTCTCTCCTCTTACTGTAGAGTGCCATACCCTGTGTCACCCCAAATGCTCACCATGTCTTCCGGCTACCTGTGGCCTGCCGGCTGAGTACGCCACCCACTTCTCTGAGGCTCTGTGCCGGGATAAGGCGAACTCCCCTGCCCTGCAGGTGAAAGAGGCCAGTGGGCATGTGCGCCTGGAGGGATGGATGAAGCAGCCTAGGTAACTATTTCAGTGCCACATTAATTACGGTATTGATCATGCAACTTGTTGTGTGCACAGCGCTGAAACTGGTGTGTGTATGGGTGTGTGTGTTCACACAGGAATGGCAAGCGTGGCCAGCAGGGTTGGGAGAGGAAGTACGTGGTGCTGGATGGAACCAAAGTTTCCATCTATGACACTGAGCCCAGAGAGGGTTTGTAATTGCCTGGACTTAATTCTGGGAATGGATTTTGATTGAAAACAGACATTTTAAATGTTGCCATTGTAAGGAAAACTACTGTCAACTAT
The DNA here is from genome assembly GCA_900302555.1 of Myripristis jacobus. Lineage (NCBI taxonomy): Eukaryota > Metazoa > Chordata > Actinopteri > Holocentriformes > Holocentridae > Myripristis > Myripristis jacobus. Next base: position 44,335 of record OMLB01035825.1, on the reverse strand, counting down.
TAGCTGAAAGAGACATAATTCTTTTAAAATAAGCTTAACTTGAGTGTGTATTCTTACGGTATTCTTATATTCTTATATGGTCAACTCTTTCATGTAACCATAACAAAATCTAAAAACAAATATCCTGTGGTATTTTTCCTCTAGACTGTATGAAGGCTGAGGATGAGTTTGAGCTGTGTCTACCCGATGGAGAGGTGACTGTTCACGGAGCTGTAGGAGCCTCTGAGCTCATCAACACTGCCAAGTCAGGTACTCGATCAATGCCGTCTAACCCTACTGTATTTCATCTCGCTGGATTTCAACTATATCCACCTTCTCCCCAGATTCCAAATTGAATCCACATGTCCTGTCCACGCTTTGAAAGCCAAAATACAACACAATATTGACAATTCGGCTTAGCACCAAAATTGGGCTGTTAGCTGGATAACCCACCAATCAATCCCTCTGTGTGTGTGTGTGTGTGTGTGTGTGTGTGTGTGTGTGTGTGTGTGTGTGTGTGTGTGTGTGTGTGTGTGTGTGTGTGTGTGTGTGTGTGTGTGTGTGTGTGTGTGTGTGTGTGTGAGTGTGTGTGTGTGTGTGTGTGTGTGTGTGTGTGAG